>JAPDDM010000274.1:0-272500 GCA_027474115.1 Schizopygopsis malacanthus
TCATGATCCGCACTGAGGCTGGCCGCTGGAGAAATGACAGCCGCCCCACACTTTCTGCTCTATGGCACATGATACTGTGTGATGGCTGGCAAGCGTTTGGAGATTTTCACATCCCCTCTGCTGTGAGACACTAATGACAAAGTTGTAACTCTTAGTGACTCTGTAAAGGTGCCAAAATAATTTTAAGGCAGATTATTTACCCGAAAGCAAAAACTTAATTATGTTTTCTGGCAAACGCTTTCTTGCAAATGTAATTGTTTTATACTTAATTGTTAAGGCTCAATTAATGCAGCGCTCTACAATGAAATTCTCATTACAAAATGTGCCAAGGCCCTTTGAATAAAACGTATCAATAATTGAGCTGTCATAGAGCTGGAACACATATAAACCGCAATTGTTTTGGCTGGAAGGCCTCCAGTGATGGGAAGTAAAGATTTTTTGTCATAAGTATTCTCATAATTGTGTAATTCAATGAACAATTTACCTTCATTTATCTAGTAGAGATTACAGTACACTATGCCAGACAGCGCTGCAAATATAATAATGATTAAGCTCAGATGAACTTTATTTGTCACATACACAATTATAAAGAGTATAACCAGCAGTGAAATGTGTTCTCTGCATTTAACCCATCCAAGTGCACACACACTCGGAGCAGTGGGCAGCCGACACTGCGTTGCCCGGGGAGCAGTCGGGGATTCGGTGCCTTACTCAAGGGTCTCACCTCAGAAATCAGAAATCAAATATATTGATTTCAGTGGGGCAGGATAATTATTGTTTATCAAATGTTTAATTTGCCTTTTTAGTTTAGGTTTAAATGAATTTTCACTCTATCATTGTTATTTTTAGTTTTCTAGTTTATTTTTTTAGTCTTCAGTTTAGTTTTAACATATTAACCCCCGGTTTCACGGACTAGGCTTAAGCCTAGTCCTAGACTAAAATGGAAATCTGAGCTGTTTCAACTGAAAGAAACTTGCACTGACTGATCTTAAAACATGTCAGTGCCTTTGTTTTGTCTTAAGATGCAAACCAGTAGTGCTTTTTTCTAAGGCATGTTTATAAAAATTACTTACATTTCCTAATTGAACTATGGCCTAATCCTGGTTTAGGGCTAAACCCTGTCTATGAAACCGGGCCTAGGGCTACCAAGTTAAACTAAAATATATTTGGTTTTACGCATATGATAGTGCTTGCGTACATTGTGCATGATGTAAATTACATTTTTTGCACTAATTAGTTCACTGTTCTGATGAGTCATGGTTTGAAAAATAAATGGATGAGACAGAACAACAAATACTGGACATGCAACAGCAAAATGTCACATTTATTAGTCATCATTTGTATGAGGGGGGCTCAGAAATACAACTTAAGTTTAAATGAGTAAAAATAGATATGTATTGCTTTTAACTTTGTAAGCCTGGTGCCAGTATGTCTGGCCAGTTAGTTTTGACAAGACTGCAATCGACCCCCACACTATTGATAAGGGAAAACAGCCTGTGGAGCTATTCACTGACTGAAACTTCCAACAACGAACATCGCATTAATTGTAGTTCAAGCCATACACCAATGTTAAGTTTTAAAATGTTTGTTTTAGAGATATTTTAGTGACAGGGAGAAAATAAATTAATAAATTACATTTGGTGTTAGTCACCTACAGTCTATTGTTCAGTGGTTGCTTTTACTAAGCTCAGGAGACTTAGATGAGATTCTTATATATCTCTCTTTTTAGTATCAATATCATTTCAGATGTTTCTCTTAAAATTCCTTAGGAGAAATAGAATTAGACACAAATGAGACATGATATATATTTGAGGAGTGAAAACTCCTCTTTATGGTCTCTTTATTGTCTTGCTGCAATCTCTATCAAGACCATTATAGGAATATTTTATTGCTCAGTTGCTGCTCTTTCTGACCTCAGGAGACTTAATTGTGATCCTCATGTATTTCTCATTTTAGTCTCCCCATGTCTGAGATGTTCCCTTTCAGTCGGTCACTCCGAGTCACGTCGGATGACCGACGAATTCAGAGAGACCTATCCACTTCGAGTGTAACTAAACGAGCCAATGGACATTGGCATGCGATCATTGCATCCAGCTGCCGCTGATCACAGCGTGAGTATAAGAGGCAGCCGGTGCACCGCATTAATCATCCTTTCGCTTCAGAGCTGAGCGGTGGTGCATCACTACTGCTCTCCTGTCCTGCGAGTGAGAAAACTAGCGAGCGAGTGCTGGCGTTATAGCGCAGCAGCGGTGGTCGCGGTCTCACGGGAGAAAAGAGCGGTTCCCGTGAAGACAGTCACACTAGGAGTGTGCGGTGGCCAGTTCCCCTGCGTGCTTCAGCACTGAAAGAGCGAATTTCTCTGAATAACATGGGTGACCGCGTCTTTTTAAAGATGTCTTTTCACCTGTGCGTTTCTGGGTGCGGTCGGTCTCTGGCGCCTCGGACGGACGGTCACGATCGCTGCCTCACGTGTCTGGGCATTCAGCACGCTGAGGAGGCTTTCGTGGATGGTTCATGTTCTTCTTGTGGGGACATAACCATCTCGGAGTTGCGCAATAGACTCCGCTGTGTCAAACATGGCGGGGGGTCCCTCTGCCTCTGCCGCGATCTGGCGTTGGCCCTGGCTCACGGGGCGGCACAGCATCCAGTGGGGTCAGAGGTGATTTGAGGATTACGGTGAGAGGCTTCCCCAAGTGGAGTTCCTCACCCTCAAGCCCTCAGCACGCACGCCGCGGCCGCGGGGGTACCGTTGGTTCGGACTGGGGCCTCTACTGAGTGGGGTACCCCGCCCGTTTCCTTCGGTGCTCCCCCTGATGACCTGATGTCGATTGCTGCATCAGGGGGCTCTCTCTCTCTCCGGGGATGACGACTCAGCTGCGTTCCCCCTTCGGGTGTGGTAGCGTTGTCCGAGCCAGACCCAGAGATGACGGCTATGCTTTCCCGGGCCGCCGAGAACGTCGGGCTCGTGTGGAATCCTCACCCACCGCGTCCCGACCCTTCAAGGTTGGCGAGTGGTTTCTCGGGGGATGACCAGAGGTTCTCAGCGCCCCCCCTCCGGTGCCATTCTTTCCGGAAGTGCATGAGGAGCTTACAAGATCATGGAAGGCATCTTTTACTGCCCGAAATAAATCTTGTGGCTCCTCCCCCCTCAACACCTTCGATGGTGGAGCCGCTTTGGGGTACACGGGCATCCCCTCTGTGGAGCGGTCTGTGGCCATACAACTGTGTCCAACAGTCACTTCTACTCTGTGGGGTGAACCGTGTCTCCCCTCACAGGCCTGTAAGTATTCGTCAGGCCTCACTGGCAGTGCTTATAGAGTCTGTGGGGAGGCGGCTTCTGCCCTACACACCATCAGGCCAAAGGACTAAGAGACCTGCACGAGGGTGGTCGCGACCTGGCGGTTCTACATGAGCTGCGTGCTGCGACGGACCTCGCGCTGCGACGGACCTCGCGCCTCCGACCAACGAAGGTGACCGCACAGTCTCTAGGTCGTGCGATGTCCACGCTTGTGGTCCAGGAGCCGCCATCTCTGGCTGTGTGTCTCACTGACATGAAGGAGCAGGAGAAGGTACAGTTCCTGAATGCTCCCGTGTCACAGACCGGCCTCTTCGGCGTCGCTGTCGAGAGCTGTGCCAGCAGTTTTCGGCAGTACAGAAGCAGACTGAGGCGATCAAGCACATGCGCCGGAGGAAACCTGCTGCTGCTTCCACTCCGGCTGCAGCCCTCAGCCTTCTCGTCGCCGTGGGCGCCCCCCTGTGGCCGCCCCCGCTCCCACGCCGCGGCAGTAGCCTTCCACCGGGCGGCGTCGTGGAGCCGGTCAAAGGCAGGACGCCCAGCCCCCCGCCAAACCCGGCGGCAAGCGCAAGTGCAAGAGGCCCTGAGACGGGCAACCCAGAGATGGGTCAAAGGCACGACTGGCTCATACTTGCACAGTCTCGCAGGCAGTTGTCTGCACACAGGGACCTGGTGCTCAAGCACCTCAGCCTGCTGGGCCTTTGGGTCAACTGGGAAAAGAGCAAACTCGTGCCAACGCAGAGGATCTCTTTTCTCGGCATGGAGTTGGATTCGGTCAACCAAACAGCACGCCTCACCCAGGAACGTGCTCAGTCGGTGCTGAACTGCTTCAAGACCTTATCAGGCAGGACGGTGGTTCCACTGAAACTCTTTCAGAGGCTCCTGGGGCATATGGCTGCAGCTGCGGTGACAGTCCCGCTCGGTCTGCTCCATATGAGACCACTTCAGCACTGGCTCTATGGCCGAATCCCGTGTGGGCGTGGAAACGCGGCTCTCACCGGGTTCAGATTACACCGGCCTGCGCAAGACCTTCAGGCCGTGGTCAGATCCCTCGTTCCTTCGGGCAGGAGTTCCCCTGGAGCAGGTATCCAGACATGCTGTGGTATTCACGGATGCCTCGGCCACAGGCTGGGGAGCCACGTACAACGGGCACGCAGTATCAGGGGTTTGGACGGGTCCCCAACTGCATTGGCATATCAATTGCCTCGAGTTGCTGGCAGTATGCCTTGCCTTGAGCCGTCTCAGAGGGCGCCTTCAGCGCAAGGACGTTCTGGTCCGTATGGACAACACTGCAACCGTTGCGTATATCAACCGGCAAGGCGGTTTACGCTCCCGCCGCATGTCGCAACTCGCCCCCCACCTCCTCCTCTGGAGTCAGAAGCATCCGAGGTCCCTTCGTGCCATCCACATCCCAGGAGTGTTCAATCGGGCAGCCAACGAGCGGCGAGTGGAGACTCCATCCCCAGGCGGTTCAGCTGATTTGGGGACGGTTTGGAGCTGCTCAGGTCAACCTGTTTGCATCTCCAGAAACCACCCACTGCCAGGAGTTCTACTCCTAAATGAGGCAAACGCTGGCAACGCTCTGCACGGATGCACTGGCACACAGCTGGCCCCAGGGCCTGCGCAAATATGCGTTCCCCCCAGTGAGCTTACTAGCACAGACACTGTGCAAGATCAGGGAGGACGAGGAGCAGGTCTTGTTAGTGGCTCCATATTGGCCCAACAGGACTTGGTTCCCGGAACTCATGCTCCTCGTGACAGCCCCTCCCTGGCCAATTCCTCTGAGGAGGGATCTGATTTCTCAGAGACGGGGCAACTTATGGCACCCACGTCTGGACCTGTGGAAACTCCACGTATGGTCCTTGGATGGGACGCGGAGGTTCTAGGTGACCTACCCCAGGAGGTAGCACTCACTATCGCTTCAGCACGGGCACCGTCCACGAGACGGGCCTATACTCTGAAGTGGAACCTGTTCGTCAAATGGTGTTCCTCCCACCAGGAGGACCCCCGGAGATGTTCGATCAGATCTGTGCTTTCCTTTTTGCAGCAAGGGTTGGAGCGTAGGCTGTCCCCTTCCACCCTTAAGGTTTATGTGGCCACTATTTCCACTCAACACGACCCCATAGACGGGAAGTCGGTGGGGAAGCACAATCTGGTTGTCAGGTTTCTTAGGGGGGCCAGGAGGTTGAACCCTCCTAGGCCCCCCTCTCTACCCTCTTGGGATTTGGCATTGGTTCTAAGAGCCCTAATAACTGCCCCCTTTGAGCCTTTGCAGTAAGTCGAGTTGAAGTTTCTGTCTATGAAAACCCTACTCCTGACTGCGTTGGCCTCGATCAAGAGGGTAGGGACCTGCAGGCATTTTCGGTCGACGATTCGTGCCTTGAGTTTGGGCCGGCTGACTCCAGTGCAACACTGAGGCCCCGGCCCGGCTATGTGCCCAAGGTTCCTACCACTCCCTTCAGGGACCAGGTAGTGAACCTGCAAGTGCTGCCCCTGGATGAGGCAGACCCAGCCCTAGCTTTGCTCTGTCCGGTACGCGCACTGCGACAGTACACGGATAGCACTCAGAGCTTTAGGACCTCAGAGCAGCTCTTTGTCTGTTACGGAGGACAGCAGAAGGGGAAGGCTGTTTCCAAGCAGAGGATGGCCCACTGGATAGTGGATGCTATCACCTTGGCCTATGAAGCACAAGGTGTGCCCTGCCCGCTCAGGTTGCGTGCTCACTCCACTAGGGGTGTTGCATCGTCCTGGGCGCTGGCTTGTGGTGCCTCGCTAGCAAACATCTGTAGAGCTGCGGGTTGGGCGACTCCCAACACGTTCGCTAGGTTCTATAGCCTACGTGTCGAACCGGTTTCCTCCTGTGTTCTCACCTCAAACGGGTAGTAGCACTGAGAGGCCCTGTTCAGAGTCGGCTTGCGGCGTCCTTAAACGCCTTATTCTCCAGAGAGTTCCCTAACCGGGCAAACCCTGTCGAGTCCTCCAGCACTCCGGCGTCCAGACGTGGCGGAGCGTACGGCGCCAGGCCTTTCAGCCAATGAATTCTTGAAATCTGGCGTGAGGCTAGTGCCCATATGAGTGACCCTGTTGGGATCCCATATGTGTTTTCCACGGTATTCTTATTAGAGCCGTGTTTCCCCAGGTAGACCATGTTCTGCTGTCTCTAATGATGCAGCCTGAGCCATCACAGAGACTTCCATGTGCATTAGGGCCCTACGGGGTTACTTCACGTGGGTAATGTCACTTAACCCCCTCTGGGAGGAGGTGACCCGCAGTGTGCCTCTTCCAAGTGGAAGGGCACACTTTCCCAGTGTTATTCAAGTCCTACTGTTTGGGTTGCTCTAGGGACAGCAGTAGTCGACCTTCTCTGTGTAGTCCGGTCCTATCATCTGCCTTATAGGAAGGATCAGGAGGCCTACACAGGGCGCTGGAAGGGGCAGCTCCTGTGGTGCTTTGGTAGGGATCCCAATTCGTCGGTCATCCGACGTGACTCGGAGTGACCGACTGAAAGAGAACGTCTCGGTTACGTATGTAACCCTCGTTCCCTGAAGGAGGGAACGGGGAAGTCACGTCCCGTCGCCACAGTTGCTGTACCACCGCTGAGTGGGGATGGCCGGGTCACCGGCTCGGCTCCTCAGCGAAAGCATGATTAATGCGGTGCACCGGCTGCCTCTTATACTCACGCTGTGATCAGCGGCAGCTGGATGCAATGTTCGCATGCCAATGTCCATTGGCTCGTTTAGTTACACTCGAAGTGGATAGGTCTCTCTGGCGAGATCCCAATTCGTCGGTCATCCGACGTGACATCTCTGTTCCCTCCTTCAGGGAATGAGGGTTACATACGTAACCGAGACGTTTCTCCTAAAAATCCTTAGAAAAAATAATTAGACACAAGTGAGACATGAGAAAGTTCTAAAAGAAACGAATCCAGAATTAAAATATGAGAGAAACGTGTGAGAAACATGGGAAAGTGGCTAAGGACGATTCCAAGGACCCGACGATGGAGGGGGGGCCCCCAAAGGGGAAACACAATTTCTACAGAGGGGAACACGATCGCAATTTCTACTGAGGAGGAACCCCCGGAATGCAATTTGCCAAAAGGAACGCGATCTGTACAGAGGGACCCCCCCCCCCCATGATTTCCCTCCTGGAAAGGATATGCTGTCCGGGGGTCCAAGAAAATGTAGCATCGCCCCTAATTGTAAATACTGAAAATATAATTTAAATAGCATAAAACATTTTAGAATATCAAGGGTTAATAGTTTAAACGTATCTTCAATGTTCAGCATTGAATATACACCACATTTTTCAAATAAACTAGAAAGGACTTACAAGTGCAATGTTTACTATAAGAGCAATACCTTTTATTTAACAAATGTAATACTAGTGTACCAGTGTTTTTTTGTTCTTTGTTTAGCATTACTTTTTTTTCTTGTACAGCCCATTTTTGCATGTATGTAAATATAGGTTATGGTTTCCACTGTTATATCATTGTGCAATAAAACACTGTCTACATAAAAATCTGTGCTCAGATTTTTCTTTTTCGCTAGTGACACTGGATCTCTCACATTTGTCTCCTTTAAAGCTTTAGAAAAGAGCTCAACAACATCACACACTGTGCTCAGATTGTTTTCCTTAGCTAGAGACTCTAGATCTCTCACATTTGTGTTTTTTGAAATTTCAGAAGTGATCTCAATAACTTTACAAAGTGTGCACCAAGTCAAATGCCTCAATATGCACTAAAACATTTATCCCATTTACCCCCCATTTCACAAAAAAAGGCTTAAGCCTAGTCCTGGACTAAAATGTAAGTCTGAGCTGTTTCAACTGAAAAAAAAAATTGTACTGACTGATCTTAAAACATATAATTGCCTTTGTTTTGTCTTTAGATGTACACTAGCAATATTTTTTTCCTAAGGCACTTTATAAAATTACAAATGTCCTAATAGAACAATGTCCTAATCATGGCTTAGTCTAAGCCAGTGATACTCAATTCTGGCTCGCTAGATCCACTCGAGTTTAGCTCTAACCCTAATCAAACACACCTGAGCATGCTAATCAATGTCTTCAGGATAATTAGAAAATCACAGGCAGTGGGGGGGGGGGGGGGTTGATCAGGGTTGTAGCTAAACTCTTCAGGAAAGTGGATCTTACGAGCCAGATTTGAGTATCACTGGTCTAAGCCCTGTCTGTGAAACCGGGCCATAATATGTATTAATAATCAAATTAGTAAATTAATAATTGAGACTCATTCATGAGCCATTTATGTGCCTTCCAGAAAAGAAAGCTCCAGGCTTACATTTTCTGTAAATAAGTTTGAATTGAGGCATTACTATTTCCAATTAAAAATTATGTGCTTAAGTACATAAATATTGTGTACACAAATATACACACACAATATGCAAAGGTGCAGCAGATTATACATAGGCCGGATACGCAATGTCATGGATGTGCGTTGCATGGTTTCCAGTGGTAGCAGATAGGTTGTTGTGTTAGTGCAGTGTGTGCGTGTAGTCCAGTTGAACTGTATTAAAGTGCAGTGCATGGCATATCGTAAAGTGGGAGTGTGCTGTAGGGTGTATTAGTTTTTGCTGTTCATTCGCCTGATAGCCTGAGGGAAAAAGCTATCCCTCTGAATTTCTAATTGGATCTCATATGTGTAAATTCCACAGTATAGTCTCAGAGCTCACGTTTCCTCGGCAGAATTTCTGTCATTCTCCAAGAGGCTACAATCACCTCTAATTTTCCATATGCACCTAGACGGCTGATCATATGTGCAAGTGCTTCTGAACCTCCTTCGGGAAGGATGGTCTTTCACAGCGTTCCTGTTCCAAGTGAAACGGGTATGTTTTCCCAGTGTTATCCAGTTTTACTGAGTGGGTAGTGCCATAGCAACAGTAACTGGTCTTTTTGTTGTAAGTCCTTACCTGTGCCAAAAAATAGAGGCACAGGAGGCTTCCACAGGACACTGGAAGGGGCCGTATCCATGGCCCTTTGGTAGGGATCCCAATTCGTCAGTCACCCGACGTGACTCGGAGTGACCGACTGAAAGGAAATGTCTCGGTTATGTATGTAACCCTCATTCCCTGAAGGAGGGAACGGAGACATCACGTGCCCTGGCCATGGCCGGGTCACCGGCTTGGCTCCTCAGTGAAAACCTGAATATGTGTTGCACCTGCTGCCTATTTATACTCATGCTGTGATAAGCGACAGTTGGATCCAATAATCTCATGCCAATGTGCATTGGCTCGTTTAGCTACACTCGAAGTGGATTGGTCTCTATAAGCGAGATCCCAATCTAGTTTGTCACTATCGACCTAAAGGATGCATACTTTCACATCCAGGTCATTCAGCGACACAAGAAGTTCCTTCGGTTTGCCTTTGGAGGGAAGGCTTACCAATACAAGTTCCTTCCCTTCGGCCTGGCCTTGGCACCGAGAATGTTCACGAAATGCATGGATGCTGCACTGGCCCCTTTGAGGTTCCAGGGCATTAGTATTCTGAACTATCTGGACGACTGGCTCATTCTGGCCCACTCCAGGAAGTTAGTGAGTCGGCACAGAGATATCGTTCTCCGCCACATTCATTATCTTGGCCTCAGAATGAACGCCAAGAAGAGTGAACGCCAAGAAGAGTGCTCTTTCCATCTCCGCGAACCGTGTTTTTGGAGGTTCACTTGGATTCCATTCAAATACAGGCCCGTTTGGCTCCTGCCCGGATATCCAATTTTACAGCATGTCTGGCTCGCTTCAAGCTAGGCCATCATGTCTCGATAGGTACCTGCCGCAGGCTGCTAGGCCTCATGGCAGCGGCCTCTCCTGTGTTGCCCCTAGGGTTGCTTCACATGAGGCCGTTCCTTTGGTGGATGAAAGAGCTGAGATTACACATTTACATTTACATTTATGCATTTAGCAGACGCTTTTATCCAAAGCGACTTACAATTGCATTCAGGTTATACATTATTATTTTTTTTTGTACATGTGCATTCTGGGAATCGAACCCACAACCTTTCGCTCAGCTGACGCAATGTTCTACCACTGAGCCACACAGGAACACCCCATGATACACCCCATGATACCAGCCACTCGCTTATCAGGGTGTCGCGCAGTTGCTCTCAGCCCCTTTTACAATGGCGGATCACGATGGATCACGATGGACGTATCAATGACGGGCTGGGGCGCGGTCTTTGAAGTCAGACCGGCGAGCGGGGAATGGACAGGAGAGTTCCTTTCCTGGCACATGAACTGCCTGGAACTCGGGCTGTCTTCCTGGCTTTCATGCATTTTCTCCCCGTTCTCGGGGAGCATCACATAATAGTCAGAACGGACAATATGGTGGTAGTGTCCCACATAAATTGTCAGGGGGATTCACGGTCGTGCACCCTGGACAGGCTTGCGCGCCGTCATCTCCTTTGGTCCCAGGACAAGTTCCTTTCTTTGAGGGCAGTTCACGTTCCGGGAATGCTAAACCTTGCGGCTGATTTTCTGTTGAGACAGAAACTCAGGCCGGGAGAGTGGATGTTGAACCGTCAGACGGTATCCCAGATATGGAATCTGTTTGGCAAAACGCAAGTGGACCTCTTTGCTTCTCAAGAGTCGTCCCAATGCCCGCTCTGGTTCTCCCTAAGCTTCCCGACGACTCTGGGCATAGATGCATTCACCCATCCATGGCCGAATGTCAGTCTGAATGCGTTTCCGCCAGCAAAGCTGATTCCGGCAGTCCTATGCAGAGTAAAGGTGAGCGGTGCCCGTCTCCTTCTCATAGCCCCATTCTGGCCCTCCCAGACTTGGTTCTCGGAGCTGACTCCCCTCCTGTATCGGCCCCCTTGGGAGATTCTGATCAGGCGGGACCTGCTGTCCCAGCTTCAGGGCAGGATCTGGCATCCTCAACCAGAGCTCTGGAAGTTGTGGGTATGGCCCATACAGGGCCAAGGGCCTTGATGATTAATCTACCTGTCGAGGTTCAGGAGACCATCGCCAGTGCAAGGGCCCCCGCTACTAGGAAGCTGTACTCTTCCAAGTGGGGTGTCTTTGAGTCCTGGTGTTTGGCTCGTGCAATAGACCCAGTTAACTGCCCTGTTGGTCCAGTGCTGGAGTTTTTGCAGGAGAGACTGACAACAGGGGCGGCCGCTACCACCCTAAGGGTTTACGTTGCGGCCATTGCAGCTCGGAGAGAGCTTGATGAGGTCCCCCTGGGGAGGCATCGGATGGTCTCCGCCTTTATGCGTGGCATCAGACGGCTTAGGCCGACTCGCCCGATGGCAGTTCCTTCTTGGGACTTATCAGTCGTCCTCGAAGGTCTAGTGACAGCCCATTTTGAGCCCCTAGAGTCAGCTCCAGAGTGGATACTGACTCTTAAGGTTACTCTTTTGCTGGCGCTTACATCATTAAAAAGAGTTGGAGATTTGCAGGCCCTCTCTGTCAACGAGATGTGTATGGACTTTGCCCCGGGTCTAGTCAAAGTGACCCTGCGGCCTAGGCCTGGTTACATTCCCAAGGTCTTGTCCACATGTTTTACAACCTTGATATTGATACGGCTCCAGGTTCTCAGGTCCTATCTGCTTGAACCAGCCGTACGTTGTTGGTTCATTATTGGACCAGGTGGGGCAGCGTTTTTAGTATGGCGTGTTTGGTATATCGTTCCCAAAGCGTGAAAGCTCACGCAGCGTAAGTGAACCTATGATAGAGACCGCCTCGGGTTACTCGCGTAACCCTTGTTCTCTGAATAGGGAACGAGACGCTGCGTTGGCTGCCAAGCTCCTCACGCTGCCGACAGGGTTCTTTTCGGCAGAGAAATATGAGGAGTAGATGGCGAGTTCGTCAGTATAAGCTGACGACGTGAGTGCGTCAGGGTGTGGCGTCGCGCCATCAGCCAATGAATTGATGTGATTCTATAAGGGCTTCAGACAATCGGCACGCCCAGAGGCGTTCCCAAAGCGTGAAAGCTCACGCAGCCTCTCGTTCCCTATTCAGAGAACAAGGGTTACGTGAGTAACCCGAGACGATTTTCAAATAGAAATCAATCATTTTTATACTTTGTTTTTGTAATCGCAATTTAGTTGAATTACTTGTGTCGTGTCTGTTAACTGAGACAAATTGTCATGTGAACACCTGTCCTAGAGTGTACAGTAAGTGCATGTTTGTGTTTATGTATGTTTGAGTGTATGTTTTAACACCATAGTCATCAGCACTAATCATCCACAGCTTTGTCAGGAAGTTGCTGGACTTCCTCTTCTTTTGACCTCATTTCCTATCCGGGTTGTAGCTACAGCATTGTTTTCCACCCTGTCCTCCGCATGCTTACTCTCTGTTCACACGCATATCTATTCATACTTCAATGAACTGTTGACACAAAAATTAAAGTTCTGTCATCATTTACTCACCCTTATGTCATTCAAAATCAGAGTGACTTAGGTGGAACACAACATTTATTTATAGTATTTTAAACTTAAAAAGAAAAACTTAAAGAGAGGAAAAAATATGTTTTGGTCACATAACATCGGTTAATGTAAATGCCATAATTGTGCAATATTTTGTTATTGACATTTATAAAATATAGCAAAAGTTTTGAGCAAATCTGTTAAGAAAATGCAGCTAGTGTGAGTCTAATAATTGTGATATAATTGCAATTCTGGGGGAAAAAATCAGAATTTCGAGTTTCTATCGAACATTTCTGACTTTATAACTCACAGTTGTGTGTATAGAGTAAGAACTGCAAGATATAAACTTTAAATTCTGAGGAAAAATTGTGAGATAAAAAGTCATCTGAATTCCAACTTTTTTATGCTGAAATACAGTACAGTACCCCTTCAAGCATGAGCTAAATTTTTGAGTTTTTATTGTAAGTCCCTTAACCCCAGCATACTCTTTTACCATCTCCTCTACGGGGTCTTTTCTGTTTTTGGTCCTCTACTGTTTACACTTCTCTAAATGTGTTCCTGTGTGCTGAAAACAACTCTCTTCTCACTTACTCATAACCTCACTCATTTAGAAGATTCAGAGTTCCTCTGGTTTTCGGGTTGGCTGCAGCTAGTCCTTCCTCTCAAATCACGCTGGAAGTGTAATCAGTAAATTTAGCCCTCCTGTTTACGGAGTGCTGAAAACTGGGCCATTATTCAAGGATCTCATCTTGTGTGCGGCAGAGAGAGAAAGAAGCATTGACATACAGCATTCCCTGGTTAGTTTCTAAGAAATTGGCTGTATTGGGATTCCCTTGGCCTGTCATTGAAGAAACAAGAAATGTGTATGTGTTTACTTTTGCATTTTTAAACAAGTGTTTTCTTGGACCAGTTACTGTATTTGGACACTTACGGAGACAGCTCACGTACAAATGAAAACTCTGTCAACAATTACTCACCATTATGTCATTCCTAACCTGAAATACTTTCTTCAATAAAACAGATAATATTTAGAAAAAATTCTGTTTTTTGTCCATATCGTGAACATCAGTGGAGACCAAAGTTTGGACCAAACAAATCTTAATTTGAACTTCACTTTCTTGCCTTTACGGTTGTAGAGATATGAAATAAAACACAAATGTACTCCTAGTGTCTCCTAGCATCTAGTGTCAGACATATGTGTATCTGGGCACTTGAGTAGTAAGAGGATTTAAAAATGGGTTCCAGCACCATCTGTGGGGGAAATAAAACACAAATACAATGCACTACAAAAAAAAAATATATATATATATATATATATAGCACAGCAAAAATCCCAACAAACCACAACTCAACATAAACAACAAAAAACTCTATGCAACACAACAAAACAGAAGACTCAATGCGATACATAAAAAAAAAAAAAAAACAACAATGCAATACATAAAAAAAATGCACAAAAAAAAATGCAACAAAAAAAAAAAAGACAATGCAACACACAAAAACAAAATGCAACACAAAAAAACACAAAAAAGACAAAAAAAAAAAAAAAAAAAATTACAAAGAACAAAACAACCACACAACAACGAACCATAAAAATGTAAATCAAACAACCTTTAGGAGCAGGAAATTGATCAGCAGCAAATGTGTAAAATTGGGTTCCAGCACCATCCGTGTTTGGTGATCTGAAAAGCACAATACAAAACAAAACAAATACATTGCTACAAAACTAAATGAAAAGAACAAAAATCACAACAAAACAGAAAAAAGAAGCAAAACAACAAAATAAAACATATAAGTTCACAACACAACAAAGAACATAAATAAAAAAATGGGAATGATAATCAATGTAAACTATTTCTCCATTGTATTCTCTTGTATCTTAAACATGAATTACATCAGTATAAAGGCATGATAAAATGTAAGTGCTGACAGGTCTTGTAAGTGCTCTTTCATTTTGTACATCGTAGTGAAAGTCCAGCACATGTCACCAGAGAGAAGTCTGTCGTTTCACTGATCTGAGTTGATGACATTTTGATTAAACATGTCAAAACAAATGCTAAAAATATAAAAAAATGCTTATGAATGATTAAATAAAAAAAGATCTAATTTGAATTATTATAATTTTTCTCTTATTCCCAGAAAACATCAATATCGTGGTTTGAGTGGATAACAGGCCTATTTCTTGTGCTCTACAAACACTGACGGCTGTCACAGCTCACCATCTGCATTTAGTGTGCAACTATCTGCTTTTTGTAAAGTGTTGCGATTCATGAGGAAATTCAAACTGCGAGATGTCACGCATGTCCCACCCCTGCAAGATGTGGCCAGGCAGTATGTCATAGTTCCTCTCAAAACTATTTTTTTTTTTTTACCCCTTGAAAGTGTGCTATGAAGCCATTACCATAGCCACAAAACACACAAAAATTCCCACACACTTATAGGCTGACTCCTGGATGGGAACAGGAAAGGACAGAGTCTTTATTTATCTTGGCGAAACATGGCTTCCGAGTGAAAGGTGAGATTTGTGAATGGGACTGCAGCCAGTAGTCGTCTGCTGCTCCTTTCATTCCCACAACACAGAGGCACAAGAATCCACAAGGTGGATTTGGTTAGAGAGCAACATGGATGTTCAACTTCCCGCAGGTCACATGGTCAGGATACGAGACGTGCGGAGGTGTGCGCTATAGTAACCCTTTACATAACCGGAGCACTTGTGCACAGTTACACATATTTGTCAAGAAACAGTTGTTGTGAATGGTTATTTATTTCTAGGGAAAATGTTTATTTTTGTTGGTGAGTGTTCCACGGGAAATTAGATTCATTAAATGTTTGTTTATTGTTCTGTGAATACCTTTATGATTTCTCAAACCATTCACCGGGTCACTTAACCTGTGTCACAAATCTGTTATTTTATTTATGCTGCTTGTTGTATTGTTCATGCACTTGTTTTCCTGTCTAATTTTCCCAGACTTGGAATGCTCTCAGGAATTCCTGTATGCCTATGAGCTACCTTTGATTAATATGAGCGCTGAAAATAGCAAAACAACACAAGTAATGATCCAAGATTGCAATTATTGTTGTGCTGTTTATTTCCAGATGATAGTGAGTTGACAAATACCCCCCCCCCCCCACAAACACACACAAGTGTGATATTTTGACTTGCAGGTATATAAACGTTTACGACTAAAGGTTAAAAATAGTTGTGTAGGTAATTAAATTACACTTTCTGTACTTGAATTAATTTTGAATTAATTTCCTTGCGAAACTAAATTTACAAATGTGCACAGAGATGGACTCCAGAAGCTCAAAAAAAGAGAGGAAAAAGAAGATTGAATTTAACACTTAATATTTGTATCATTATTATAGATACCATTACTACTACTACTACTACTACTAATATAATTATTATTATCTTGTTGTACAATAACATAGTAATAATAATAATAATAAATCTTACTTCAGAGCTTACTTTTGTCTTTTTAAATTATTTAAATACTGTTGTATTAACCATTGTTGTATTTGTGTTTATAATAATAATTGTATTATTATTATTATTATTATTATTATTATAAATAACAATATTACTACAGCCATGGCCAAAAATATTGGCACCCTTGGTAAATATGATCAAAGAAGGCTGTGAAAATTAATCTGCATTGTTAATCCTTTTGATCTTTTACTAAAAAAAAATCACAAAAATCTAACCTTTCATCGGATGATACAAATTTACAAATATCCTTATGAATTTTTTTTTTTTTCTCAAATACACGTTGAACACAATTATTGGCACCCCTATAAATTCTTATGAGTAAAATAACTCTGAAGTATATTTCCATTAATATTCACAATTTTGAGCACTCCAGGATGATTATGAACATGATCCAGCCATGGCTACCTGTTTCACAGAAATATAAATAGGAGGGAAAACAAAGCCCAAATTTCCTTAATTATTCATCATAATAGGCACGTTTCCATTACAGATTTGCGAAAATCTTTGACGATATTTTATAAATGTCGATAAAAAAGTATTTTCGAAATGACGGCGTTTCCATTAACCAATGATATGCGACTAAAATGTAACCTTTTGCCTCTGGCGATAAGTCATGTCAATGGATTTTGGAGATATTTGACGGATTTGGGATGTATTTAGTCAAATGAGGAGTAAGTGTGTATCTTTAAACAAGCATCACGGAAAGCCACTTCAGAAACATGCGTGGCATGGCTGGAATAAACAAGCATAGACTATCAGAGCCACACTGCACCGCAGACGTGTGCAGAGTAAACTATCTAAGAATTAATGGCAGGGAAAGCCCCTTATACTCAAGAGTGGCTAAATATGAAGTGTTTCTTGGAGGTTATAGTTCATTGAAGAATGATTATATTACTTTTTACATATGCCATTTGACCTGTAAATGCAAAAAATTAAAACATTTCCAGTGAAGTTTTACGAAATATTCCTTTTTCGAATTGCCTGGAAAACCCCCTCATTTAATTTGCGCAATTTGAAGGGTAATGGAAACGCGCCCAATGTGAAAAAACAAATAATATATTTCTGATGTGCAAAAAAATTTCAAACAGCTCCTACATCACCACATGTTTTTTGGGAGGGTTTCAAGAAAAAAGATCCTAGCTCATCCAAAAACAATCTCCAGCAAATTCAGTTATCAGACACGACTGAAACTTCAAATTGGACTGGCTTCTATGATCAGATGAAACTATAAAAATTAGCTTTTAGCAGCAAGCACTCAAGATGGGTTTGGTGAACACAGGGATAAAAAGTACCCCATGTGTACAATGAAATATACTGCTGTATTTTTTATGTTGTGGGTCTATTTCTATTTCTGTTGGAAGTCCTGGACATCTTGTTTAGACACATGGCTTCATGGATTCTATCAAATACCAACAGATAAAAAATCAACAAGTGACAGACTCTGTTAGAAATCTTATAATGGGCTATGTTTGGATCTTCCAACCAGACAATAATCCAAACACAACCTCAAAAACAACACAAAATGGGTCACAGAGCACAAAACCAAGCTTCTGCTCTGGCCATTCCAGTCCTCTGACCTGAACCCTGTAGAAAATGAGTGAGGTGAACTGAAGGGAAGAAGCACCGTCATGGATCTGAATCTAAAGGATCTGGAGAGATTCTGGATGAAGAATGGTCTCTGATCTCTTGTCTGATGTTCTCTAACCTCATCAGGCAATATATTAGAAAATGTAGAGTTGTTAAACTGGCAAATGGAGGTTTCAAAAAGTAACGAACAAAAGGGTGCTGTTAATTGGGGCCAATGTGTAGAGAAAAACATTTATTTCATAATGCTATTTCCCCCATTTTTAATTCTTATTATCAAATGAAAGGTTTGATTTTTTTGTTGATTTTTTTTAAATAAAAGATCAAAAGGACTAACAATGCAAGAAAAGAAGGTAGCAGGTGCTTAGGTAGCTAGCTTGAAGCCAGTGGGGCTATCGGTAAGAACAGGTCCAGTCTAGTCAAACCAGGTATAGGAAAGTTTATTGTACATCCGAGCACTATTCCCTCTAAGCTGTGCATGCGATGCCGCACACTTCTTCCGCCGCAGTCAGGCAGAGAAATAATGTGCCACACACACGCATATTTTTTTTTGTTGGGAAGCCATTTGATTGAATTCTAGTAAAAGCGAAATAATCACAATGCTCGGGCAACCCGCTATAGAGTTGATGTCGCTATAGCGTTAGAACCGGTGAATGCGGTTTACAGGTTTCATAGAAAGACTGAAAGAGAATGATGTGTGCCAAATAGAAAACAAATACTTCAACAGATTGCGGACGAAATAGCTCAAATCGAGAGCCAATGAAAGAATCCTGAAAAATTATCACAGATCCCAAAAAATATTAAGCAGCAAAACTGTTTCCTACATTGATTATAAATCAGTATATTATAATGATTTCTGGAGGATCATGTGACACCGAAGACTGAAGTAATGATGCTGAAAATACAGCTTTGCTTCACAGGAATAAATTATTTTGAAAAGTATAGTAAAATAGAAAAACTATATTTTAAATTGCAATAATATTTCAAATAGATACAGCATTGATAAGCATAAGACACTTCTTTAAAACACTTTACTTATCCCAAACTTTTGAACAGTGTTTATTATACTGTAAAAAAAAAAATTATCAGGTAACCTAAAATGTACATAATTTAGTTCAAACCAAGGGTCAAATCAAATAAAAAAAGCAAATTCAAGCTTAAAAGTTGTATACTTTTTGTACTTTTTTTCTGTATGCTGTACAGGTCTGGTATAAAGAACTTTTTTGCTCAGGTGACCGAGCAGTTTTGCTAATAAAAATCAGAGGGAACATTGCATCCAATGATGTTTTGTGCATTTCTATAAAGGGACTATATATACAGTTTTAGTTTACCAATGTACAGGGCAACCACAATGTTACATCAAATGCACATTAAATAACTTAAGCACATGCCTAAACAGGAACTAAAGCAAGCATGAAAATAAACACATTTAGGCCAAACTTAAGTCAAGATTTAGTCAGATTAATTTTCACTGCCTTTGATCATATTTACCAAGGGTGCCGATATTTTTGGCCATGACTGTACTCATAATCATTCTTATTATTATCTTACAACTTTTATCCTGTTTAATATTTTAAGTGTATAATAATAATAATAATAATAATAATCTTATTTCAGAACTTATTATCTTTTTAAATTATTTAAATACTGTTTTCTTAAGCCTTATTTTTATTTATTTTTGGCACTAATAATAATAACAATAATAATTATTATTATTATTATTATTGATAACAATACTACTTCTCTTACTACTAGTACTAATATAATTATTGTTATACTATTATCTTATAGCCTTTGTCTTATTTATTATTAAGTGTATAATGATGATGATAATAATAATATTATTATTATTATTATCAATATTATTATTATCAGTAATAATATTAGTATTTGTAATGAGAGGGGTCAGTGGCGTTGAGATCCAAACGCAGCTTTATTAATATAGACAAGAGAAGGTCAGACAGGCAAAGTTCAGTGACAGTAACAGGTGTAACATAGGCAAGGCAGACTCATCAACAGTGGCAATGCTAAGGTCGGGGCAGGCGGCAGACAGACAGAGAGAGTATCCGAAGGACAGGCAGCAAACGGTCAAAGTCGTAAAAACAGTCCAGGTAACAAACAGGGAAACACACTTAGGGTAACCGCTCGAAATGTCAGACAGGGCTAAACAAGACTTCACCATGAGAGAGATGAAGTCCAAGGCTTATAAAGCGTGCCTGACGGAGTGCAGTTGTGTAATTAGTGCAATTGACCCTTCGCTAAGCCACGCCTGAAAATCGCTACAGACCAATCATGGCTTAGCAACCGTAACTAGGCGCGGCAGGTCTGGCAAGCTTTCGAGTGAGGGAAACATGCCGAAGCGTTGTGCCGCGCGTATGGATTGTGCAAATCTGCATCTGCCAAATCCCATAACTATTAACCATAAACATAATTTTCAACTTGTCTGCTTTCTGCATACCGGTGTTCTGACAATTCAGGTGCTACCTGTTCAGATTGTGCTACCTCCCATTAAAAAAAATAGGTAGCATAAATCGATAGCAAAAAATGCTAACGTTACCTATCAGATTGTGCTACCAGCATCTTATTCATGCGGTTTGAGGATTTTTTTAATGTCCATACCTACCCCTACCCTAAACCTACCCGTCCACACTTACCCTTATCCTAAACTTACCCTTAAACCAATGCAAATATATTACTAGTAGCACAATCTGAAAGGTAGCACGTTTCGGTAGCATACGGTTTTCATTGGCTTTAGCGACAACTACCGATGATATTGGCACTGCCCTTATTTTGTTACCCCTTGGCTACTGTGGCAGACTCGTGCAGGAGGACTTTGTTTGTGTTGTTGATGATGTATGGCTCAGCATCTCTGGCTCTTGCCAGGTCCAAGGCGTAGATTAGACCCACGACGTGTGAGCAGTACCGTTAGCCTGGCGCGCTAAAAATATGAGCGGGAGAATGTTATCATTGCAAAGTGGTCAGGCTAATGTCTTGTGTTTATTCCACAAGACCTATGGATAAGCTGTTTGATTTATAATTATTAGATTATTTTATAGCTGTTGAGCTGTTCCTCAATTTGTGTTTCCCATTTGAATGGTCAGCGTGTGAGGTGGCTGCTGCTTGTGCTGGGACCTAACGTTATAGGCTTTAGCTTAAATTTTGATTAAATTATTCTCTAATCGGTTGCATATTATGTCGTGGATATATCCCTCGAATGCATACTGCAGTCCCTTTTGTTTTGCTTTCTCAGATATTTCACCTGTTTGCCAAAAATGACTAATTATTTCATTGAGAATGTCTGACACCGGTGCATACATACTGTAATAGACGTGCCAGGCGCGAAATCTTGACAGGCGTAGCAACAGTAACTAAGGAGGGCGGGGCTTAGCGAAGGGTCAATTGAGTGATTGGTGACAGCTGTGTGATTAGTGCAATGGTGGATGGGAAATGCAGTCCGTGGGTGATGTGCAGCTGTAGTGTGGTGCAAGAGACAATGTGGTGAGTGGGCGTGAGCTCATGAACCGGATTCGTAACAGTATTACTGTTCAATAATAATAATAATAATGCACATTTGTTGTCACTATTATTTTTGTATTGGTTTGAGAACTATATTACTATTTCTACATTTAATAGTAATGAATAATAAAGAATGATAGTAATGCAAATACATGTTTAGTATAATAGTCTAAAATTTACATATAATGTATTTTTTTTCCTGCCACTAGCATACCTTGCTCCTTTAATAATTTAAATGTAATAATCATTGAAGGTTTTCGAGTAAAATGAACCATTTTGATGTAATGTTATAAGCTTGGGCTATTTTTAGTTTGGACGGACCAGTGTTTGGGCAGATCTGTCTCTGTAGAACTGTTTCAGATGTACCTGATTTGCAATGTTGCCATTATTCCTCGTAATAAAGGCCAGATTGCGGTATACATGTGTTGGGTGAAGCAGAGCCCCTGAGTCATGGACTGATGTTTCCATTGACCATGTCTGTTAGTATACATGAATGCGTGCCTGTATATGCAGCACATGTTTGTATTTTTTCAGGTATGTAAGCAATCATGAGATGCTTAGTATAAATGTGTGTATGTGTGTTTTGGCTAGAGAAAGCAGATCTCTTTCATGGGCATTTATAAACAGGAATGTTGTTCTGTTTCTATTACTACCATGTTCCGTCAATCCCTCTATGTTTTCATATATGTTTTCATACTTTGATCAGGAAACTGCAAAAATGAATATTTATGTTTTCCTCCAGCAAAAATATTCAGAATTCTTTTTTGTTTCACTTGTTTAACACTTCATGTACTTGTGGTAACACTTGTGGTAACCATAGCCTTTGTGCAATCACATTTACCAAAACTATATATATTGTACGATTCACACCAAAGTCACTTTCAAACCAAGCAGCTTTCAGTTGGTCAATATGGCAAAATCAGACAACCAGGTTGAACCCATGGTGAATTCCGGTTGTCTCTAAACTAAATATTCCAGCATGTTCCAGTTGTCTCACAATGAAAACGCTCTTAGACAACATTCAGGACACGGTGTAATCATGCTAGCCTGTCTCCTATCTGCACTTCTTCAGTTGCACCTTTTTCTTGTTCTATGGGTCTCTGGGGTTGTCAGTCAGCTGTCACAACAAAGCTGACTTTATTCCAGCCTTTGCTACTTAGTCAGAACTAAGTCTCTTAGGCCTGACTGAGACCTGGATTGAACCTGAAGACACAGCAACCCCTGCTGCTCTTTCCAACAACTTCTCTTTCCCCCACACCCCCGTCAGGTTGGAAGAGGTGGGGGTACTGGTCTCCATGTATCCAAAAGTTGGAACTACCTCCCATGCTCTTATAACATCAATAATGCTTTTTTTTATTTCATCCCATTACTGTCACACTCCCAGCAAAAATCCACATTATAGTTATTTATTGCCCTCCGGGTCAGCTGGACAACTTTCTAGAAGAACTGGACATGCTGCTGTCCTCATTCCCTGAGGATGGCAGCATGCTGGTACTTCTTGGTAACTTCAACATCCACCCTGACAAGTCATTTGCTGCTGACTTCCACTCTCTCCTAGCCTATTTCAAACTTCAGCAGCTCAACACAACAGGTACCTATGAATTACCAGCTTGATCTCATCTTTCCACGCAATTATATCACAGTTAACATCTTGGTCAAACCTTTGCATGTTTCAGATCATTTCATTAATAATTTGAATGTACATCTACCTTTTTCCACACCACCAACCCCTCTGCCAGTTTTGTTTAGACGAAATCTGAGGTCTCTTTCTCCTTCTTGACTTTGCTCTGTGGTATCATCCACAGTTCATAGATTCATAGATTTCCCAGCCCCACACATTTCTCATTAGTAGATATGAATTATGCTACAGGTACATTTTCCACCAAAGTTCACTCTGCCAATACAGCCTTCTTCCACAACAAGATCAACATACTGACAATACAAATGTATAGCCTGAATGCACTGTAAGTCGCTTTGGATAAAAGCGTCTGCTAAATGCATAAATGTAAATGTAAGATCAACAGCACATCAGATACACACAAACTCTTCAAAACATTCGACATCCTCCTTTGTCCCCCTCCAACACCTCCCACCACCTATTTAACTGCTAATGAATTTGCTAATTACTTCATTAACAAAACCATATCCATCAGCAATCAGTTCTGAGCTCCACTCACCCAGGAACTCACAGTAAACACTCACACACCTGATCACTTCCCCCCTTCTCTCCTCAGAAGATGAAGTGTCTAAACCCATCCTCTCCAGCCACCCTACCACCTGCCCTCTAGACCTAGCTTTTACTATTTTGAACGATGACTGAAACCTTGTATAATAGGCACTACTCGTGTTTATTGCCATCTTGTGGTAAATCGCTTGTTGTATTCCTCAATTTTAAGACACTTTAGATAAAAGCATCCCCAGGGAACACACATACTGACAAAAAAAATGTATAGCCTGAATCGCTTTGTATAATAGTAAGTCGCTTTGGATAAAAGCGTCTGCTAAATGCATAAATGTAAATGAAATGTAAATCTGTGTGAAGAAAACGTGTCAGTCATTACTGTGACAAAAAAACAAACAACCTAACTAAGTAACTGTGTTTCACATATTGAATCTGATATAAAAAATAACCCCCCCAAAGAAATGTCTCCAGACTTAGGTCACTGTTCTCAAAACAGTTTACACGAAGATTTGAACACTTTATAATTGTCCTAACCAGATTATGGGCCTCATTTATAAAGTTTGCTTATGCACAGATATAATCTTAGATTGTGTGTACGTTTATAACGTCACTTCAGGGTCTGAGTAGACGTACACACTTTTTCTTGTCATAGTACTGCAGTTTTATTTTAAATGTAAGCTGTTCTTTCAGCCCTCTGTTGTAAATGAAATTATTTGGATGATGACTGGTGATCTTTTACATGTTAATGACATTAATTAGGAGTTTTTACCAGGCAGAGAGCTGAAACCATTCAGTTGCATGCGAGTTCAAGATAATTTGCAATTCATAGATTTCACATCTGAAAGAGAGGTGTATGTGCGTCACACATACGCATATTTGAGAGATGATTGTAAGATCAAATTTAGTGCAAAATCTTTTCTGCGCAAAATTTTATAAATGAGGCCTTATACGTTTTCATTCGTTTCATACAAATGATAAATTATGAAAAATAATTCTCAAAACACTGCAAAAAACTCTCAAATGTTTTCATTATAGTTAATACAACCAACCAATACTTTAAAACATCTGAAGAAAGCAATTGTAGCTCCTTTTATTGGCTTTTACACAAATCACAAACATTTATGAACCATTTGTTCAAACACAACAAACTAAATATTTCAATTGGCCCTAAATTGATAACTACTCCTAATAGTTTACGCAATTATCACAATTGGTTTTAAGTAATAATGAAAGGGAAACTATACAAAGATCAAGAAAGAATGTGAAACAAATTAAAATGAATAAATAAATAAAAAATTAAGGAGAAGGGGTAAAGAAAAAGGTGTAAGTCTATAAGGTGGTGGAGTGGGTATAGAGAAATGTTGTAATGAGAGAGTAGATGAAGAGTGTAACAGGTATCAAGAGAGGAGCAGAGAGGAGGGTGTAAGATAAGAGGAGAAGGTAATGGACCTCTGACAACTGTTTGGTTACCCAAACAGCTTTGGAACAACTTGAGTGTAAATTATGACAGAATTTACATTTTTAAATTATCTATAAAGTGATAGTTCACCTAAAAATGTAAATTCTGTCATAATTTACCCTCAAGTTGTTATATATGTTCTATATAACATCTACCTATTTAGGCATAAGTGGAGAAAGATGCTTTTTGGTGTTGTTTGTAACTATTGTAAACATTTGTTTTTATTTTGTTCCAGTTCTTCCACAGTGCTGACACATTTTTTATTTAATTCCCCCAAACATGTCTAATCATAATAATAATCCCAAATTATTGATGTCTACATAAAATTGCTGTGCATTTTTTTTTTGCACTGCTCAAATATTGCTTGCAAGAGTTTATCACAGCTTGATCAATGACCAAGATGAGTGAATGAGATACTCTTTGTCTTCCTTCATTCGATTGTAAAAACACTACAGTATCTTCCCACTCTCTAATTCACGATGAGCATGGAGAAGAGTAACAGTATCCAGATGCAATCTGAATCTGAAACTGAACAGAAACACATTGGGAGTGTTTGTTGTGAAGCCATGTCCTTTTTGAGGACACCAGCGTGCATGCACGGAGAAGAGACCGGTCTTTTTTTTTTGCAAAATGAAAAGTCAAGGAAACAAAGAAAAAAAAATGGCTTGGATTATATGAAGACCATGGGTATTTAATAGGTGCACACTTGATTTGCCCAGAATTTATGGTTTTAACGACTTTATTCAAGTGATTAAAGGTGTTTTCCTATTTAATCCTAATATGGAGATTCAACTATTATTTATTTGTTGGCTGATTCCTCAAAAAACACACCAATGACTTTGTGGCTAGACTGCCTGTTTGTCCAGGTAGAAGATACACTAAAATAAATAATTTAATAATAAATAAATACATCAAAATGGTAAGATCTAAATTAACTGGTTTCATTCAAGTAAAAAAAAAAAAGATCCTCAAATGATCCTTTAGCACTGTTAGACATTTCAAATGGGTTTACTGTAACTTAAAGGCACTGTAATTAAGATTTGATTTACAGCTGCTAACTGTAATTAATTACTGTAAAAACAATTTTTAATTTACTACTGTACTTAATTCATTTTAATATAGATTTCATTAATTGTATAATTGTATATATAATTAATAAAAATTTACTCTACACAGGTACTACTGGCATTCAATTAAAACAGACACTATAATTACAAAATATCAAATTCTTTATTTAAAAAATTGCATGTATAAAACTTACAAATAAATCTTCCAATGCTGGAACAGTGCATCTTCACCATTTCTCCTGTCTTAGGAAATGTTGCAGTGTATTATATTGTATCATCTGGATTCATCCTCTCAAATAATATTTAGGCAACTGAAACATAATGGGGAAAAAGACAAGCAGCTAAAGAATACATAGCCATCTGCAAATCCCAAGTGCTGCTCCAAAACGTGGCCACCACCATTGCTCGTCATCCCCTTTTTTATTGACAGAAATGTCTTCTCTACAAAATGTATCATTTGGACCAATCAGACAAACAACTATTTTTTGCATTTAACAAATAATCCCAAACACCCTCTCACCAAAAACAACAAGCCAACTATGAAGATCTATGGACCCTTCCTCCAAAATACATCTAAAACCTCAGAAAGGCAGAACAGGCCTCTGGTTTCATGGCAAGCAATGCTGATAAGACTGGTTTTGTTGCTCAAAGGAATGCGGCCAGAGCAACACTCAATTAATTTACCCATAGGAAAGACACACAATGCCATATAAATGGACTCTCATTCACAGACAAACCTTTCTATGACCTTCCTATCACATATCATCAGATCATTGTGTACATTATTACTGTTCTTGCATATTGTCTTTTGTATTGTGTACTGTTTTATGCATGCAGCTTGACTGTTATGATAGAACCACTAATTCATGTAACCTTACCTACACCATGTTTGGTCTCTATGAATTTGTCTTCGGATTATTTAATTGAGAGTGTGTATATTATATGTTTCTACCTATTGTTACGGCCACTAGAGAATTTACTGTAGTTTTGTGGCAGACTAACAACAGCGCACGTGAATAGCGTGTGTCTGTATGATATGGAAAGTTGAAGAGATAACTTGCTCTCCCCAGTGCCTATCCTGGGGGCCCTAAGCAAAGCTGTGTTTCCGCCGGGGGGTGGGAGGGGAGTGGGGGGGGAGGTTATGAAAGAATGGATCAAACGCATTTGTCCGTGTTTCACCCTGTCTCGAATCGCGTTTGCAGAAAGCCCCTGAGAAATAGTAGGCTATCTCTTCCGCGGATCGGTATGCTTGCAACTCCTTTTTTTTTTTCACGTTACATGATTTGACTGATTTTTACGTAGAGAGGGTGACAGCGCACCGCATTAAAATAAACGATCTTTCATGTTTTCATAACCGCCTTTCCAAACTCAAAAACAAAACTAAAATGTAAACATCTGTGAGATCAAGGGGGCCCCCTGGTTTTTTTGGGAGCCCTACGCAGCTTGCGTATTCTGCATATAGGGTGGATCGGTTCTGGCTCTACCGACATCTGTTTATCTTTATTTGATTTTATTCCTTATTGTTTGCGACCTGAGTTGGATGCTTATGTACATTTATCCTCACTCGTTCCTCATATGTGGACGAGTGTGCTGGCACTTGAGGTGTTTTATTAAACTCGGGAAAATATGCCATCTTCTCATCTCCCGTGCATTATTAGCACCACACAGTTTTCCCATCTGGGCTGTTTAACAACTCTGTTACACTATGCAACATATTAGTGTTCTAAGAATCTTTAGTAGTCTTTGCATCAATATCCAATCGTGTTACATGTGCAGATTTCCATGTTCGGAGACAAAGAGTCATAAACTTTCCCTCCAGCAGTGCAAGTCACAATTGGTTCTTTGACCTCCGAGAGGTGTGACCTCCACAGAATTTAAAAGGCCTCATTTCAGTGATCCGTCTCGCTTTTTAGTCTTTTTGGTCTCTTCTCTCATCACCTTCCCGACTACTGGTTGATAAGTCCCAGGGCCGGCGCAGCCGTTCCTGGCAGGCCTCGACTACAGCATGTTTTGTAACGGTGCACGAAGGGACTGGTCGGAGACTGTATCACAGGTGCGTTTTTTTCCGGACCGCGGGTCCAGCGGCTCACGTCTCTGGCAGCATTGAATTCCCTCCACTCTCCCTTCCTGGACCCACGAGGACACCAGCGTGCATGCACGGAGAAGAGACCGGTCTCTCGAGGAGAGGCACGCTCGGCATTTAAACAGCAGTGGTGATGAGGCTCTATCCGGTTCAGGTGCATCCCTCCTCTCTCACACACCCACTCCCATCGGGAACCTGGTGAAGGTGGTGATTAAGGGATGGGGTGATGCTGATAATAAGGGGGAGGCAGCTGACTCGCCACACCACGAATATGTCCTTTCTTAGAGTTGATATGAACTTACACTGAATATTCACTGGATGAACAGATTAGTTGATGACACTATTAATTCTGCTACAGTTACTCCTGGCAGCTGATATAAATAACTGTAATTAATCATAATTGATTGTAATTATTTATGTACATTTCCGTTTTGAGCTCATTTGCTACAAAAACAAGACGAAGAAACGGCACACTTTTAAAAAGCAAACCCCATATAGAATACACAAATCTTTTAAAACCATAGTTGTTCTCTTACCATAAATTATCAGTCTCAGGGTCGCTGGCATGCTCATGTCTTTCTTGATGCTTCATTGCAGTTGCCTTCAAAACACGAATACAAAAAAAGTGCAGGAAATCTTAAATTAAATTCAAACCTATAATAAACTAATTCTAAAACTAGAAAGGCACCTAGCCATAAAACTTGTTTAACCTAGCTATAACATATTATTTCATTTTCGCAATAGGCTACTGGCGAACATTAACTACTAACACTTGAACAAAAATGTACATTAGTTAACCTAATATTAATATAAGATAAGCATTGCTTGTCAAATATAATTTTAATTCGTTAACTTATTCAATAAACTGGCAAAAGTTGTTTGAAACGATGGTGCAGTTTACCATAGTAGAGTTTTTTACCACCATATTGACAGGTAAATATTACTAGGTTAAACTGGTGTGCAAAAATCTGACACAAACACACAGAAAAAAATTATATACATTTCTACCTTTCTTGCTGGTCTTTTTATCTCATAAGGTGCACCAGAACTCATTCACTCTCGCGGGGTCATCCCCAGGCAAAACCTGCAGCTTCTGCACAGGTTCCGTGTCTTCCTCGGACGCGAGTGGCACGGCGTGGTGCGACTTGACATCAGACAATATAGAACCCATTATATGTACTATATACTGTGGATGCGGACAGTAAAGTGATGCTCCAATATATTTCTGATGTACAAATGTATTCCAAGCACTCGCGCTGTTTCTGACATGAAGGACAAACTGATTTTCCAGTCATTACAAGCGATGTAACACATCCAGAGTAATTAGTCCCAAGCTGTTGCGGTGAACTCGATGTAGGGCAAAATGTTTTAATCCAAATTTAAGAAATTAGGAAAATATAGCAATCTCAATAGATTGGCGCCAAAGAGGCCGTTGCAGCAAATACAGTGGTATACATCAGTTTAAAAAAGTACATAAGTCTCTGTATGTGGGGTCTGATGTCACAGAAAATTCCAATGATGCAAATGGTATTACAGTTATTTACTGTAAAGGGAATTTGCAGGTTTATACTGGGTAATATAAAGTAAATAACTGTAGAAATTACTGTCTACCAGTGAGAAATCATTCTAATATGCTGATTTGCTTCTAACATTTCAGTGTTGAAAACGTCTCGGGTTACTCGCGTAACCCTTGTTCACGCCCACTGCGGGACCGATGTCTGAACCCATATAGAATCACGCTAATTCATTGGCTGGTGGCGCGACGCGATCTCTGACGCAATGACGTCGTCAGCTCATACTGGTGACCGCGCCATCCACTCCTCAGATTTCTCTGCCGAAAAGAACCCTGTCGGCAGCGTGAGGAGCTTGGCAGCGAACGCAGTGTCTCGTTCCCTATTCAGAGAACAAGGGTTACGCGAGTAACCCGAGACGTTCTCTTTCATAGGTGAACTCAACGTTCGCCGCGATGATCGCAAAAGAGAAGTTGGGCCAGAAAATCGCAACAACGAAGGGTAATGTGACCGCTTCATGAAGGCAGAGAAATCTGAGGAGTGGATGGCGCGGTCACCAGTATGAGCTGACGACGTCATTGCATCAGAGATGGCGTCGCGCCACCAGCCAATGAATTGGTGTGATTCTATATGGGTTCAGACATCGGTCACGCAGTGGCCGTTCCCGATGCGGCAACGCAGCATTGAGTTCACCTATGAAAGAGAACAGTTGTGCTGCTTCAGATTTTTGCAGAACCTGTGATACTTTTTTTCAGGATTCCTTGAAGAATTGAAAAAAAAACAATCATACTAACCCCAAAGTTTTAAACTTATCCAGGCTGGATAGGAAATCTGAGAGTCCTCAGGTTTAAAAGCTAATAGCTCATTTATTTTGCCATCAATCCTATGCACAATTACATTGTTTTTTGTTTGTTTGTTTTATTTAGAACAGAGCTGTGAGCCATTTTGGGTCAGAGACCCACCAGCTGAGTGAGAACTACTGCTGTAAAGGAATTCCTGGAAATGTTTTGACGTGAAGCAGCTTTTTTGATTTCCACCCTCTTTATTCTAGTCTCTTAATTAACATGCTGATAAATCTGGGGAAAGAATTTTCCATTGGCCTTAATGAGAGAGAAGAGATACGGAAGGACACGAGGAGAGAGAATGCTTGAATTCTTACAAGGAGGGGGGAATGTAAACGGCATTGATGGGAGCAGAATTTATTAAGTAACAAAAAGTATAAAAGTTCCACACAGGTTGCAGCGCACCACATTGTTACAAGATTCTGTTCAGGGCAATTAGGTTTTATAGACCAGATTGCCAGAGCAGCAAAGCACAGAGGCCTAGACCCAAACTCCTCTGATGACGCAGCAATATGCTTTTCTTCAGCATGTGAAATGCAGAGAGACTGATGGAAAAGTGACGGGGGTTTTGGTTGATCACCAACACTGAGCTAACGCTACATAAGTCGTACAGCCAGAGGGCATTTGGGTTTGAAGGCACAAGCCATCGCTATCTCTTAAATAGTGCAAAGAGGAGTAGGCAGAAGCTATCAATTGTTGCCGTAATTCTCATATAATTCTCAGACTGCTGGAATTCATTGTGTTAGGATTGGCCAGACACCATGTCTTGATGTTGCTGGATGGGATATTATTATTGCAGAGATTTATTTTAGGCAGATGGCAGTATAAAAAAGTGTTTAATTTGAATATGTGTGGAGGCGCGTGGGATTGGAATTACAGGAAAAGTTTGTACAGCAGCGAAGGAATGTGTTGGTCAATGTGACATTCAGAATCCATACGATTCTCTGCACTTTCCAATAATAAATGCCATTTAAGAAGCATAGTTCATTCCAACAAATTTAATTAATTGATTGTTTATTCAGTATATTGTTCCAAATCTGTGGTTTTTTTTAATCTCACAGGTAAAACAATTCATAAACAACCGACATGACCTAATTTATATTTGTGGGTGCTCATTAATATGACTCTTTGTACATTTGTATAATCTCTGAAATGTACAGTATGGAATTATTGACATTATCTCACATGTAGAAGTGTTTAAAGTATGTATGCACAACTGTAGAAATGTACAAATATTTATGCATCACTTAGATTTATATAGCAGCTATATTTGTATAGTTATTTATTTATTTTTACGGTGGGGATCAAAATTAGAGAACAAGCTATAATTTCCTAAATTTTAAGCTCACTGCTTAGTCCTACTTGTAGTTATCTTAACAGGAGTAGAAGGGCAGTTTTTAAGCAGAATTCATACATTTTAATGATATTCTGAAACACAGTTTAAAAAAAATAAATAATTAGATATCTGAAAAAGAACTCTGATCAAAATTAGAGAACACTTACAGATGCCTCCAAGCTATTGGTGTTAATCCGGCACCTGATGCCTCAATTATATGACATTCCTTTTGTATAGCCACAAGGCTCCATTCCTGGTGATGAGGCTACAGTAAAGGACTATTTTTGATGTGGACTTCATACTAACATTAGTCCAAACTTACCAGAGGAAGACCCCAGCTGAACCCTGGCACAGTTAATTGACTTTGTTTTGCAGTTTTGTGGATTTATACAGTTGGGGAGGTTGAGAAGGTCTCTACTCCCACATTTTCAGCATCTTTCTGTTTTAGAAAATGACTGCTAGCTCTGAGACTGTTCACAAAATGGCTGCCAATACAGAGACTTTTCCTAAGTTGACTGCCAGCCCAGATACTTTTTATAAAATGGCTGCCATTACAGAGTCTTGTTCCATCAAGACTTCATGTCTCAGCTGATCTTCCTGTGTCAAGTCACCGCTACTCATCCAGAGTCTCGTCACATCACAGCTGCTCGTCCAGAGTCTTGACACGTCACGGCTGCTCGTCCAGAGTCTCGTCACATCACAGCTGCTCGTCCAGAGTCTCGTCTCGTCACTGCTGCTTGTCCAGAGTCTCGTCTCGGCAGCTCGTCCAGAGTCTCGTCGCGGCTGATCATCCAGAGTCTCGTCTCATCACGGCTGCGCGTCCAGAGTCTCGTCTCGGCAGCTCGTCCAGAGTCTCGTCGCAGCTGATCATCCAGAGTCTCGTCTCATCACGGATGCTCGTCCTGAGTCTCGTCTCGGCAGCTCGTCCAGAGTCTCGTCTCGGCAGCTCGTCCAGAGTCTCGTCGCGGCTGATTATCCAGAGTCTCGTCTCGTCACGGCTGCTCGTCCAGAGCCTCGGCTCATCACGGCTGCTCATCCAGAGTCTCGCCACATCACGGCAGCTTGTCCAGTGTCTTATCACATCACGGCTGCTCATCCAGAGTCTCGTCACGTCACGGCTGCTCGTCCAGAGTATCGTCTCGTCACGGCTGCTCGTCCAGAGTATCGTCTCGTCACGGCTGCTCGTCCAGAGTCTCGTCTCGGCAGCTCGTCCAGAGTCTCGTCTCGGCAGCTCGTCCAGAGTCTCATCGCGGCTGATCATCCAGAGTCTCGTCTCATCACGGCTGCTCGTCCAGAGTCTCGTCTCGGCAGCTCGTCCAGAGTCTCGTCGCGGCTGATCATCCAGAGTCTCGTCTCATCACGGCTGCTCGTCCAGAGTCTCGTCTCGGCAGCTCGTCCAGAGTCTCGTCGCGGCTGATCATCCAGAGTCTCGTCTCATCACGGCTGCTCGTCCAGAGTCTCGTCTCGGCAGCTCGTTCAGAGTCTCGTCGCGGCTGATCATCCAGAGTCTTGTCTCATCACGGCTGCTCGTCCAGAGTCTCGTCTCGGCAGCTCGTTCAGAGTCTCGTCTATGCAGCTCGTCCAGAGTCTCGTCGCGGCTGATCATCCAGAGTCTCGTCTCGTCACGGCTGCTCGTCCAGAGCCTCGGCTCATCACGACTGCTCATCCAATGTACTGTTATTTCCTGTATTTTGCACCAGAATCTCCGAGGTCAGTTCGTCAGTATTCCTGACTGGCATCCAGCATGGAGGATCCATTGCTGATGTCAGCATACTCAGCTGGTATTTATTCAGCCATTTTCATCCTTTATACTGGAAATAAAACGTTTACCAAGACACTTCACTTCAATCCCAGTATACATTTACCCAACTGTTATCAAAGTATTTCTAAATAAATACAACAAAACATTTTCTTGCTACCTTATGTGAAGTAGTATGACAAAATGAAGAAGAATTGGACCTGTTCTGCAGCTGCATTAGAGCTAACATTAGGATCATGCTTCATAAGACAATTTATGAGATTAATAGTACACTTTTACTCAGAACTCACTTCAAACCACCATCGAGTGTTTGTAACAACTTCCTTTTGCGATCACATGTGGAATTTGGTCGTTTACTGTAGTTAAAATATGCTATTTATAGCCTTTTATATCACAGCACAAATTAGCATTTCATATGTACACATTCATCTCAAGAAAATCACATACAAACCATATTCTATCGTAATCGCGTGTTTATTATCTTATATAATCTATAGTGGCCGTTGTCGTGTTTATTTCTTAACACGTATGCTTTGGCTGAAACTCACATTGTTTGTGATGTTACAACTGCCTCTCCGTTTTTAAGTTGCCATGTATACATTTCAAGTACATACATACACTTTGGGTGGTACATTGTAAAAGTAGCCCAAAAATACCGCAACCCACGGCTCTGTAATTTTTCCCGCAACTGTATTTTAAAAATAGGCCGCTTGTTTTGCTGCTACCCTTGCAACACTGGTTCGCTGCAGATTCGCTATATCCTCATCACACAAGACGCCTTCCGCGCAGCGATGATGGCAAGAAGTTGGGGTCAAACCTTATAATGCGATTAGTTTGCGTAGAAAAAAATGTATACGTTAAACTTTTTAGATTAATCGCATGCGTTAACGCAATAACGTTGACACCCCTAATAAATATATATATATATATATATATACATATATATATACAGTGCTCAGCGTAAATGAGTACACCCCCTTTGAAAAGTAACATTTTAAACAATATCTCAATGAACACAAAAACATTTTCTAAAATGTTGACAAGACTAAGTTTAATATAACATCTGTTTAACTTATAACATGAAAGTAAGGTTAATAATATAACTTAGATTACACATTTTTGAAATCTTCAGAACTTCTGAACTTGTCTCTTCAGAATTCCCCATAGGTGTTCGATTGGGTTCAGATCAGGAGACATACTTGGCCACTGAATCTCTTTCACCCTGTTCTTCTTCAGAAATCCAACAGTGGCCTTAGATGTGTGTTTAGGATCATTGTTATGTTGGAAAAGTGCACGACGACCAAGGGCACGGAGTGATGGTAGCATCTTCTCTTTCAGTATAGAGCAGTACATTTGTGAATTCATGATGCCATCAATGAAATGCAGCTCCCCGACACCAGTAGCACTCATGCAGCCCCACATAAGGACACTGCCACCACCATGTTTCACTGTAGGCACCATGCATTTTTCTTTGTATTCCTCACCTTTGTGACGCCATACAGTTTTGAAGCCATCAGTTCCAAAAACATTTATCTTGGTCTCATCACTCCAGAGTATAGAGTCCCAGTAGTCTTCATCTTTGTCAGCATGGGCCCTGTCAAACTCTAGGCTGGCTTTTTTGTGCCTGGGCTTTAGGAGAGGCTTCTTTCGTGGACGGCACCCATGCATGCCATTCCTCTGCAGTGTACGACGTATTGTGTCACGGGAAATAGTCACCCCAGTTTGGCTTTCAACTTCTTTAGATAACTGCAGTGAACTTGCATGTCGATTTTCTTCAACCCTTCTCATCAGAAGACGCTCCTGACGAGGTGTTAACTTCCGTGGACGACCTGGACGTCTCTGTGAGATGGTTGCAGTTCCATCTTTTTTAAATGTTTGTACCACTTTTGCTACAGTATTCTGACTGATAAGTAAAGCTTTGCTGATCTTCTTGTAGCCTTCACCTTTCTTGTGTAAAGAAATTATTTTTTTTCTCAGGTCTTGTGAGATTTCTCTTCCATGTGGTGCCATTGCTGACAGCATGAAATGGGAAGGGGTTTTCTTTAAGTAACACCCTTTTATAGTCAACTGTCACCTGTGCAATGAATAATTAGACTCACCTGTTGTTGAATTCTTGTTAAATTAGACATTTGTATTCTAAAATTTAGCTTTGCTCGAGAGACTTTCAGTGGGGTGTACTCATTTTTGCATCACCCTAATTTGAGTAAAACTGAACATTTTGTTCTCTAAGTTGTATTATTAACCTTACTTTCATGTTATAAGTTAAACAGATGTTATATTAAACTTAGTCTTGTCAACATTTTGGAAAATGTTTTTGTGTTCATTGAGATATTGTTTAAAATTTTACTTTTCAAAGGGGGTGTACTCATTTACGCTGAGCAATGTATACATATATATATATATATATTATATATATATATATATATATATAAATATATATATATATATATATATATAAATATGCCATCTTAAGGATTTTAAGGTAACAATCCCAGACAGAAACATAGTGTTGGACCAGATCCGGCCCACATCTGGCACGTGTGAAATCCATCGCCGATCTGGGCCGACACTGGTTTAGTCTGGGATGTCATTTTGTCGAAAAACAAATTATTCAGAGCTCTGGTTTTATATAAAATCTGGAAGGAGTCTTTAAGACACATATTTTAGAAGCGGTAATTCTGTATGAGTATGTGTAAGCATATGTGTGTTTATCAATTTATTTTTATTTGGCGAACAAGACTAGTACCAGCTAGGTGTCGGCATGATTGTGACCCAGTGTCAGCTCAGTTTCAGTAACCAGTGTCGGACCAGTGCCGGTTAAGTGTACCATTTTGGTTGGGCGTGATTGTGGCTCAATGCCAATGATGTTAGCTCAGTTTCAGTACCCAGACTCGGGCCAGGAATGGCTAAGTGTTTTGGAAGTTTTAGCAGTCAGACTCGGGCCAGTGTATTTGAGCAGATTGTGGGGCGTCATTCATCCCATGTCCATGCTGAGTCTGACAACCGCACCCGGGCCGAGTTATTTATTCTGGCCTGCCAGATCTAGGCCATTATCAGGTCAAAATGTTTTGGCTACCTGGGCAGTTTCAGTCACTAAAATATATACCAGTCCAGCTTCAGTTAATACATCCGATTTGTAACTGTCGGTCTATCTATCCCATATCAACCTATGAATCTGATTTTGAACTGTCTGCTTCAGCCTCTGTCAATACCCTTGATTTTCATCTGCCAGTCCTATTCCAGCCAATGCATTTAATTTTGAACTGTTTATCTGTCCAGTTTCAATCAATGAGCCTTATTTGGAACTCTCTGTCTGCCCACTTACAGTGAATGGACCCGATTATGAACTGTCTGCCCGTTCAGTTGTCACCAGGGAACCTATTGAACTTTTTGTGGTCCCTGCTTCGGTCCTTAACTAAAATTAAAATGCACTGTCTGCCTCTTGTGTCTCAGTTGTCCCTAGGCTCCAGTCTCTGCCATGGGTCCCTCATCTGTCTGGTCCGCCGTGGTGGTCTTCTGTCCAGCTCTGGTGGTCTTTTGCTCTGTCTGCTCTGCTCTAACTCCTGGCAGTGATGTGTTTTCGTGTAGTTGATTCTGTGCTAAATCTAATATTTGATGGGGTTTGTTTTATGTTGTAGAAAATGAGAATCGCTAAAATGTATTGAATATATTTGGAGACAAAGGTCTTCTTAATGATTACCAGTTTGATTTGAGATAATTAAAGCAATAATTTTTCAATTACCTAGAAGAATATGTAAAAGTATGGTATTTGGGGTAAAAAGCGCCCCTGCTGTTGGGGCGAAATGCACAATAATTAACATGATAATTAATAGATGGCTGACTTTTACAATTGTTGACATGACATGATTAGATTCAGATGGTAAATACTATTTAGCCTATTTTGTTTGGTTATTATCACCATGTCTACAATGAAACCATCATATTTAAAACATGATATTAATCATATCATATAATAAAATACAACGTTGTTTCTACTGTAAATCTAATTATGGGATCTCCTTCAATGCTTTCAGAATTCTTTAATTTTTATTTTGTTTCTGTATTTTAAAATATATATTTTTATATTAACATTTTAATGACAGTATATTTATTGAACATTACTTTTCAAAATAATTGCCTAGTACAAACTTTGCTAAAGTGATTGATTTGAACTAGTATTAAGTATTAGTATAAAAAATGTTTTTTTTTGATAAAGTATTTATCAATACAGTGTGCCTTTTACCCCTTGATTGTGAAACACGAAACACCTCACATGGTTTTATGGTGAAATGTGTCATTTTTCATGTTAATCAGGTACATTTTTATCAAGATAAATGCACTGTGGCTTTAATTCAGCGTAAGCGGTGCAGCAAAAATAGACTCTGCATCGAAACTACCGCGGCACTGCTGCTCACGCAATGCTCCTGTTTTACGCTCATGCGCTGCTGCTGCTCCAGATGTGAATGCACTCATTTGTTAACATGTATGCCGGAAAAAATATGCGCTATGCTGCACCGTTCATGTTTGCAGTGTGAAACGGGCTTAAAAATGGCACACACACATTCACATTGCTGATGATTGCTTAGCCTGCAACGTTCTCCTGTTTTTCCCATGTTTTCTAGCCTTGTCTTCTCTTGATGTGTTTTGATCTTGGACTATTTATCTGTTCTATGATTGTTTGCTGCCTGCCCTAACCTTGGCCTGGTTTGTGGATCACTCTGTTGTATTGCCTTGGATGTACTGCTTTGGTGGTTGTTGACCCTGCCTGTCTGTCTACACTCTTTAATAAAAGCTTTGCATTTGGATCCTCAACTCTTTCATCATGACTCCCTACATAACACCTTCAAATTTTGAGCAACACCTTTGTTCTCTAATTTTGATCTCCACTGTTTGTGCAGTTTATATATACACTCACCGGCCACTTTAATAGGTACACCTGTTCAATAGCTTGGTAACACAAATTGCTAATCAGCCAATCAAATGACAGAAACTGCTGATCTATTGGGATTTTCATGCTCAAGCATCTCTTGGGTTTACAGAGAAGGGTCCAAAAAAGAGAAAATATCCAGTGAGCGGCAGTTGTGCGGCTGAAAATTGTTGATGTAAGAGGTCAGAAGAGAATGAGCAGACTGGTTAGAGATGATAGAACGGCAACAGTAATTCAAATAACCACTCATTACAACCAAGGTATGCAGAATACCATCTCTGGCAAGGTGTACATTATAAAGTGGCCAGTGAGTGTATATACAGTATGTATATATATATATATTTTTTTATTTTTTAGTTTTAATGTACACTGCAAGTACACATTCAATACAATTAAGCACACTTATTTTTGCAAGCGCAAAATATAAATCACCCAAAAATGAATATTTACTCACCCTCAGGCCATCCGAGATGTTGAGGAGTTTGGGTGCCGGCAGAATGAGAGCCCAAACATCTGATAAAAACCTCAAAATAGTCCACAAGTAATTCACACCACTCTAGTCCATCAATTTCCAGAAATGTGCACATATTGTTTGTGTGTGTGTGTGCGTGTGTGTGTGTATGGTGTGGGGGAGGGGGTCTGTGTGTGTGTGTGTGTGTGTGTGTGTGCGTGTGTGTGCATGTGTGTGCGTGTGTGGGGTCTGTGTGTGTGTGTGTGTGTGTGTGTGTGTGTGTGTGTGTGTGTGTGTGTGTGTGTGTGTGTGTGTGTGTGTGTGTGTGAGAGTAAATGAGTAAGTGAGTGAGTGAGTGAGTGAGAGAGAGAGAGAGAGAGAGAGAGAGAGAGAGAGAGAGAGAGAGAGAGAGAGAGAGAGAGAGAGAGAGAGAGAGAGAAGAGAGAGAGAGAGAGAAGATACAAAATAGCACAACAAAGTAATTTGACCACTGTTAAACCAAATGTCTAGATACTGACAAATGATTTGATTTGGACTGTAAGGTTCTGAGAAAAAACCTCAGAAATGCATCAAATCAAAAACACAGACAACCAGATAATCCAGACCTCCGCCTTCATTACTGTGAGGCACTAAAACAATATAAAACCACACTCCGACGGAAAAAAGCACAGTTTTTGCAAACCAGTTTGAAGAAATATAAAAATCTATAAATTCACACACATATTGGGATAAATGGAAATTATTATACAAACCAAATCAAGAAATTCTGGATATCAAAGATGGGGAGACGTGGAAAACTAATTTCCAATAATTAAATAGCCCAACCGAAATTCAAAATTCTAATCAAAATGAAATAATTAATAAACTAGACAATTTGGAAAGATTGATTAAAGCGAATCAAACCCCTTAGATTTCCCCATAACACTGAAAGAATTGGAAGACAAACTACGGGTCCTTGAGCCCAAGAAAACCTGTGGTGTCGGCAGCATCCTGAACGAGATGCTGAAACACATGGACCAACGCTTCAAACTGGCCATGCTAAAACTGTTCAATGATGTTCTGTGTATCGGGTTCTTCCCTGAGATCTGGAACAAGGTCCTCACAGCCCCATTCACAAGAACAGAGACAAACTAGCCAGAACCTGATTTTACCAAGTACGACATGTTCCTGGGTCAACATCTTTGTTGACCCTGGAACAACATTGTTATTAACCAATCAGATTTGAAGAACAAGTTTATAAATGTTGTGAAGTTTAGGCTTACAATCAGTGTTTGTTGCTTGTACATCAGTGTCATTCATCTATAATTACTTCTGATTTTAGGGATTACTCATGGGTAAAGTTAGGTTTAGGTGTAGGGAAATGGTCAAGATAAAATTTTTGGATAAAAATTTTGTCCCAGGGTCAACTATATGTTGACCCAGGAACACATCTAACTCAGCAAAATCAGGACAGGCGACAAATTAGACCCCAACAACTACCGAGGCATCTGTGTGAACAGTAACCTGGGGAAGGTTCTCTGCAGCATCTTAAACACCAGACTGCTACACTTCCTTATTAAGCACAATGCCTTGAGTAAATGCCAAATTGGCTTTCTTCCAAAATGTCGCACATCCGACAACATTTTTGCATTACATACACTAATTGACAAATATGTACATCAAAACAAAGGAAAATTATTAGCTTGTTTCATTGATTTCAAGAAAGCATTCGATTCAATCTGGCATGAAGGATTATACCTAAAACTTATCAACAGTGGAATAGGGGGGAAATGCTATGATTTGATCAAATCAATGTACACAGCCAGCCAATGTGCGGTTAAAATTGGAAACCAAAGAACCGAATTCTTCCCCCAGGGGCGTGGAGTGAGACAGGGCTGCAGTTTAAGCCCCACCCTCTTCAACATTTACATCAACCAATTGGCCAACATTTTAGAACACGCTCCCATTCAAGGTCTCACTCTACACGAGATAAAGTGTGTCTTCTCTATGAAGATGACCTGGTCCTCCTGTCGCCCACTTAAAAGGGGCTTCAGGACAGCCTGCATCTGTTGGAGGATTTCTGTCAGTCCTGGGCCCTGATGATCAACCTCCAAAAAACATAGAGTCATGATCTTCCAGAAACGCTCCAGATCTTAGGGACCAACACACACATTCACACTAGCACACAGAACCATTGAGACCACAAAAACATACACTTACCTCGGCCTGAAATAACTCCAACGTCTGGCTCAAACTTTACTTTGACTGTGAATAAACTCAAAGAGAAAGCTCAAAGGGCTTTCTATGCCATAAAAAGATCCATTAAAATTGACATCCCAATCCAAATCTGGCTCAAACTTTTCAAAGCAGTAATTGAACCAATTGCATTATATGGCAGTGAAGTGTGGGGTCCTTCTATAAAATTTGACTTCTTAAATTGGGAAAAACACCCGATCGAAACTCTACATTTAGATTTCGGTAAAAGAATACTCAGAGTCCAAATAAAAACTCCAAACAACGAATGCAGGGCAGAATTAGGCCAATACCCTCTCCTTCTAAACATCCAAAAAAGAGCCATCAAATTCTGGAAACACCTAAAAATAACACAACACATACCATTACAAAACCCTAAAACACCAAGAGCTGAGCGTAAGTAAGAGTCCCCTGTGCCAGCTGATGCTGAGACTGACTGAGCTCACACACACTGAGATCAGCCAGTCTCAGGACACACACACACACTCACACACATTCTGCCTAGATGTTGCTTGTATATATATATATATATATATATATATATATATATATAGAGAGAGAGAGAGAGAGAGAGAGCAAGAGATGGGATATATTATTATTATTATAAGGGATATGTAAACATTTATTAATTTGGTGCTACTTTACATGTGTTAAAAGTGATTCCATTTTATGTTCTGGATCTGCAGGAGTAGACGTCTTTAAGCCCTTGTTTTTGAAGCAGTTCAGTTTAGATACAGATTTTCAAAACATTTGTTTTGTCAATTTTATGTCATTCATTGCATTCATTCATTACGTGCTGAGCACTGGGAAATTCTTTCGTTTGTTGAGACCAGATTTTTGGCCGGTGTCAACAAATGTGTATTTGATCAACAGCTGTGCGACACAAATCAATTATACTGCAGCCTGTTGTTATTTTTCAACAAACAAACAGAAACATTCACCATGTTCTCGGTTGCACAGAATGTATTTCACTAAAGTGACTTTTGAGGAATAATTTCATTTATTAATTTACATTGAATAAGAGCTCTTCTCTTAAGAAAAATAAGAGATAATTTTTATGAAAATTGGCACTTGAGACAAATGTTGCCTTACATAAACATGTAGGTTCACAGCTCTTTATTTATTTAAAACAATGTAAATCGTATTTTTATATTTTATACTGATTTAGACAAAATAAATTAAACACGTTTTCAAGCTATACAGTTTCTCAGTTCATGGGAATTTAACCTATGACCTTGCCATTAATAGAGCTACAGGAAGACTGTTTGTTAGTGCTAAAACCTTAATACTCATAATAGTCACTTTTTTAGTCCCTGTCTTGCTGCCCAAAACTCATTCTTCTACTGAACGGCACAATATTCGACATAATTAATTTGGTTGTTTTTGGCTTTAAAGGAGTGCATGCTTTGGCAGGACAGTTTGAAATATTACTAACCTGGGAAAATAAATGTTTTTATGACCCGGAGGATAATTTATGTCTTACATGTTGTACACTACACACACAAACCCAAGAGGCTGAGCTTGTTGGCTTAAGCATTAGCAAAAAGCTACAGCATATTAGAAACAGATTACAATTATAGATTTGTATCTTTTGTGCTTTGAAAAAAAGTCTTAATATTAAAGTGTATGCTGATCTGCTCACACAACTATCCTCGTTTTGCCTAGAAAGATGTGATTCTTGATGCACATTCCTGTCAAAAACACAGTCCCAACCCCATTCCAAACCCAAACCATCAATTACAGCTTAAATCAAAGGGAAATGATAGGTTGATAAGAATGCTGTTGAAGCCTCAACCCCAGCCCTAAACCGACCCAGTGGTTCCCTTGTCCTAAAATATTGTTCTAGAAGCATCAGGGACACTGACCTACTTGCCAAAATCACATTCACCCTTCTCACACATGACAGAGAGACATTAAGACCTAATAAACTCCACGCATTCCTTACATGACATTGAAGTTTTCTATTTTAGTGCTCAGTATTCCTCGTCCCACTTCCTCGCTCCTGCTGTAATGCCTCCCACCTGCATCCTGCCTGTAATACTCAGAACAAGCCCTGACTTCCCACAGGAGCAGCTGTACTGCAGTGAATTCTGGGACATAAGCCTGTGATCAGTATGGATTAATGAGCTTTAGCCTAGAGGAGTGCCGTGGAACATACAGTACAAACATAACACAAAAAGGGACAAAGTGTTCAAACTTTTGCTTCCATCAGAGCTCGACTTGCACATACACACAGTTCCTGTTCCTGTCTATATCTCTGTCTGTCTGTCTTCCCATGTGTGTCTGTCATCTATCCATTTATCTATCTATCTATCTATCTATATATCTATCTATCTATCTATCTATCTATCTATCTATCTATCTATCTATCTATCTATCTATCTATCTATCTATCTATCTATCAATCAGTCAGTCAGAATGACAGACAGACAGACTGTCTGTCTGTCTGTCTGTCTGTCTGTCTGTCATCTATCAGTCTGTCTGTCATCTATCAGTCTGTCTGTCATCTATCAGTCTGTCTGTCATCTATCAGTCTGTCTATCTATATCTCTGTCTTTCTGTCTGTATTCTATCTATGTCTACCTGCTGATACCTGACTTAATGCATCCGTCAATAAATGTTATGAGTAATAGTATTGCAATTGTGTGTGTCCCAACTGGATGTGTGATGGACTACAGTTACTGCTTACATTCTAAAATCACTCAGGTTGGTAATTATTTCAAGGATAACCTTTCAAAATTATCCATGGAGCTCACTGTGTTTAGAAACCTTATGCTGTTTGACAATGCTGCCTATCTAGTGTTATAATAAAGTAAACTGATGCAGTTAATTATTTCCTTAGTGAAGGAACAATACTGAGATTTGAGATATGAAAGATATCAATTATACAAGTCCTGCCTGTGGGTCTTTTTTAGCTAAATCATTATTATGTTTGCATTTAAAACTTGGAAAGTAAAAAAGGTACTCAATATGGTTTATTTTTGCTAATGCTCAAGCCAACAAACTCTGTGCCTTGGGTTTGTGTATGTAGTGTACAACAATGATCTTCACTAAATCTGATTTGCAAAAAATAATAATTGAATTGAAATAGGTTTCCCAAAAACTCCCACTTTATGCTGTTGTTCAAACAAACAGATGTTGCTTGTGTTGGGCTGGCTGGGATGCTCAAACAAACAAGAGTTATGATTTGAGAGCACTTTACAATCACACTGTTTCGCTTTTCGTGAAAACCCACAAATGTTTAATGAGAACTGCTTACCTTGCTGCTTGCTTGCCTGAGACTAGGTGTTAAGGGCACTTCCTCTGTCTGTTTGCCTCTTCTAGATTAATCGCTTTATGTATTCCCCAATTGTAAGTCGCTTTGGATAAAAGTGTCTGCTAAATGACTAAATGTAAATGTAAATGCTTACAAGCTGGGAAAGCAGTTCAAGTATTTTAACACTGAAAAAGTTACACAATTGTATATAATTACAGTGTGAATTATGGTGTAAAATCCCATATTAAATCCCCTTTATCAGACATCATAACTATTTGTACATCTGTGTTTTTATCTTTCTTTTACTTCTGCCCTATTGCTTTGATAGTATTTGAAGCAAAAGTATAATCCGTAGCATCGTGGTATTATTCGTTGTGCTTGAAACCATGACATCACCAATCTTTCCTTCTCCCTTATGGATACAGATCATGTCAAAGGGTGTAAATAAGTTTCTGTTTATCTGTTCTACTCAATCATTTTGACATTCATCACTAGAAGTTTCAGTTTTACCTCTTTTGTTTTGCTTTAATAAACCATCTCTAGGATAACTGAATGTCATGACACAATATAGGCCTACATGATTAGAAAATGCTTTTGCTGACCAATAAAGGATTAGTTCATGCAAAACATGTAATTCTGTAATTAACTACTCACCCTCATGTTGTTCCATACCCGTAAGACCTCTGTTCTTCTTCGGAACGCACATTAAGATATTATTGATGGAATCTGAGAGCTCTCTGGCCCTCCCATAGACAGCAAGTGTCCTTACACGATCAAGGTCCAGAAACATAGCAAGGAGATCGATAAGTAATCCGATCAGGGATTGATCCGATCATGATCATGTAAAACATCAGGGGTTCAACCGTAATTTTAAGAAAAATCTAATTAAAGCGCAAACAACCTAGAAAACATATCCACGTGGCACAGCTGACACAGAACAGTATACGCTATGTACGTTCAGTGGATACTCTCCAAAATGGTGCTAGGGTGACACGGAGGAGACGAATTGTTGAATAAAGTTTTTTTTTTTTTCTTTTGTGCACAAAACGTATTCTCATAGCTTCGTAAAATTGCAGTTGAATCATGGATTATTTTACAGACGTCCTTGCAACATTTCTGGACCTTGCGTCTGGATGGCAAGCATCCGATAAGGGGAAGAGTGGGCATTGGCCTTCCAGGTGGCAATGCATATCTATTAGCGGAAAAAAGGAAAATGATGATGAAGTTGTGGACATGGCAAGAGGAATAAATCCTGTGCATGTTATACAATTTATTTAATTCACAGATTAGACCTTAGTCAGGGTGGCTACATATTCAATTTTTGACAGGAATAAAAACACGACACCTGGGGATAGAAGTGCAGAGTTTAGAGGTGTTTATAAAACAAAGACAGTTTAGTAGACAAAGCTTTATAAACAGTTTTGAAAGTTATGAGCTGTGAAAATTACATGTAATCTAGGACCTTTATACAGTGCATGGCATTGTAAAGACTATAAGTCTGTCAGTCATGTGTCCCCATGTCCTGTATTTCCCTCCCACTTATGGTTTTTCCTGTTTCTTTTTCCCATTATGTTAATTGATTATGATTCCTCCCAGCTGTGTTTGATTAGTTTCCCAGTATTCTTAAGCCTTGGTTTTCCCCATGTCTAATGTCTGGTATTGTTGGTCTTACCTGTGCTCCATGTTTCCCTATGTTGATCTTCATTAAAATGAAGTTTGATTGTGCTCCTCGTCTTCTTGCTCATTGCTCCCAGAGATTCATGGCATAATGCCGGACCTAAAACAACAGTAAGCGGTGTCTCTCCTTCCCGTTTTGTTTTTATTTATTGAAAGTGTTTTTGTTTTCCCTTTTTTTTTTTTTTTTGGCATGGAAACCGCCGCTCGTGTCATTGCCCTAGCCCGCAGGGAGAGCTTCCATAAAGATCTTCCCTTTATGGAGTATTTGCAGGAGTTCTGCGGGCTCACCATGGCGACGGCATTCGATGACGCCACCATCCTCTCGCTTTTCTGACACAGGGCCAACTACCATCGCCCCGCGGACCTCCCAGACACCACAGGACTAAGCTGGAGGGAACTATCTCACTGTCGTCCACGGCTCCTTCAACCATGCAGCCATCCGGGGAAATTAATGCTGCTGTCTGTGGCTCCCCCAAGCCCGCCACCATCCGTGGCTCAGAAGTATCTCCCGCTGCTATTCGCGGCTCCCTCAAGCTCGCCAGCCGCCATTGACTCCAGCCCAGAGCAAGCTCCAGTACCAGCTCCTCGAAAGCACTGATTGAACTCCTCAAAAGCACTGACACAGGCCATTGATTGTGGCCTGTGGAATGTTGGTCCACTCCTCTTCTATGGCTGTGCAAAGTTTCTGGATATTGGCATGGAACTGGAACACGCTGTTGTATACGCCGATCCAGAGCATACCAAAAATGCTCAATGGGTGACATGTCCGGTGAGTATGCTGGCCATGCAAGAACTGGGATGTTTTCAGCTTCCAGGAATTGTGGGGCCGTGCATTATTATGCTGCAACATGAGGTGATGTTCGTGGATTAATGGCACAACAATGGGCCTCGGGATCTCGTCACGGTATCTCTGTGCATTCAAAATGCCATCAATAAAATGCACCTGTGTTCGTTGTCCATAACATACGTCTGCCCATACCATAACCCCACCGCTACTATGGGCCACTCGATCCACAACGTTGACATCAGCAAACCGCTCACCCACATGACGCCTTACACGCTGTCTGCCATCTGCCTCGTATAGTGAAAACCGGGATTCATCCATGAAGAGAACACCTCTCCAAAGTGCCAGACACCATCAAATGTGAGTATTTTCCCACTCAAGATGGTTAAGACAACGAAGTGCAGTCAGGTCGAGACCCCGATGAGGACGGCAAGCATGCAGGTGAGCTTCCCTGAGACGGTTTGTGACAGTTTGTGCAGAAATTCTTTGGTTATGCAAACCGATTTTTACAGCAGCTGTCCGGGTGGCTGGTCTCAGACGATGTTGGAGGTGAAGATGCTGGATGTGGAGGTCCTGGGCTGGTGTGGTTACATGTGGGCTGCGGTTGGTTGTACTGCCAAATTCTCTGAAACGCCTTTGGAGACGGCTTATGGAAGAGAAATTAACATTCGATTCACAGGCAACATCTCTGGTGGACATTCCTGCAGTCAGCATGCCAATTGCATGTTGTGTGACAAAACTTGCGACATCTGTGGCATTGTGCTGTGATAAAACTGCACATTTTAAAGTGGCCTTTTATTGTGGCCAGCCTAAGGCACCTCTGTGCAATAATCATGCGGTCTAATCAGCATCTTGACATGCCACACCTGTGAGGTGGCTGGATTATCTCGGCAAAGGAGAAGTGCTCACTAACACAGATTTAGTCAGATTTGAGAACAATATTTGTGATAAATAGGCCTTTTGTGTACATAGAAAAAGTCTTAGATATTTGAGTTGCAAAATGCAAAGTGCATTTTAAATACAAATCATGAAAAATAGGGGGAAAAAACACATTTACCTGAATTTTTTTTTAGATTTAGGGTTTAATGATTTCAATGTGTAAATAGATAAAAAATCTATACGTTGTTATGTTTATTTCTGAAGTTTGACAGTTGTGGTCTCTAAAGTTAGCCACTTTTTGTGAAATATGTAATTAAGGTTAGGTTGTAATAATTTAATTCCAATTTAATTCATATAATATAATTTTGAAGGTGTATGGATTGCTACCAAATATTTTGAGGTCATGAACAACAGACAAATGTACCTTTCAGGTAAAGTGGGCCATCGTTTTTAACAAAATAATTCTGCAACTTCATAAGAAAATATCAAATTAAAAAGCACCCTGTTTATTTATAAATATTATAATTCAGATTCTAATGTTTAACAAACCCAAAGACAAAGTCAAATATACACTCACCGGCCACTTTATTAGGTACACTTGTTCAATTGCTTGGTAACACAAATTGCTAAACAACCAATCACAACCGATCTACTGGGATTTTTCACGCACAACCATCTCTAGGGTTTACAGAAAATGGTCCGAAAAAGATAAAATATCCAGTGAGCAGCAGTTGTGTGGACGAAAATGCCTTGTTGATGTCAAAGCTCAGAGAAGAATGGGCAGACTGGTTAGAGATGATATAAAGGCAACAGTAACTCAAATAACCACTCGTTACAACCAAGATATGCAGAATACCATCTCTGAACACACAACACATAGAACCCTGAAGCACAAGATTGGAAAAACGTTTTCTGGTCTGATGAGTCTCGATTTCTGCTGCGACATTCAGATGGTAGGGTCAGAATTTGGCGTAAAGAACATGAAAGCATGGATCCATCCTGCCTTGTCTCAACGGTTCAGGCTGGTGGTCGTGGTGTAATGGTGTGGGGGATATTTTCTTGGCACACTTTGGGCCCCTTAGTACCAATTGAGCATCGTTTAAATGCCACAGCCTCCCTGAGTATTGTTGCTGACCATGTCCATCCCTTTATGACTACAGTGTTCCCATCTTCAGGATAATGCACCATGTCACAAAGCTCAAATCATCTCAGACTGGTTTCTTGAACATGACAATGAGTTCACTTTACTCAAATGGCCTCCACAGTCACCAGATCTCAATCCAATAGAGCATCTTTGGGATGTGGTGGAACGGGAGATTCCCATCATGGATGTGCAGCAGGCAAATCTGCAGCAACTGTGTGATGCTATCATGTCAATATGGACTAAAATCTCTGAGGAATGTTTCCAACACCTTTTTGAATCTATGACATGAAGAATTAAGGCAGTTCTGAAGGCAAAAGCGGGTCCAACCCGGTACTAGCAAGGTGTACTTAATAAAGTGGCCATTGAGCATATGTTGCTGTTGTGTTGACATTAAATTTGCATACTGTAAATGTAAGAGAACGTTGAATGTTGAACTCAACTTCATTTAAAGAAACAGTGTTCCTTTAATTTGAGACTGTACATATACAGTACAATCAAGCCTAAATGACCCACAGTGTTTTTAAAATAATAAAAATATTCATAACCTTCATTAGAACACTCTCATTTGTCAACCCAATTTGAGTTTCTTTAGCCAGTTAGTCTGTCATCAGAATCTTTAACAGGCCATCGATAGTGGCCACAACTGTGAAACTGCAGAAAGCACACATAAATAGACTCAAAGCTATCACTTGGCCTCAGATGACTTGCAATATGAGTCATATGTTGCTTTTGCAATGTTTTTGACCTGTGGTTAATCATGTGCTACCCAGAGGTCCGGACATCTCTTTAGGCGAAAGCTCACAGCATTACCCTCTAAACAAACAATCTCAGGAGCTCTGAGCACCACACCTAACGGAGCAGGTTTTTTTACAATTGTTGACTGGAAAAAAGGTGAATCCTGAACAAGTGAAATGGAATGAAACAGACCTCCTGTTTCCCATTCTGTAGACTTCTGACCCGGGAATCTGGGAGAGGCCAACCAACCACCCAGGAGACTTGCTCGGTACTTGCCGCACAAGCGTACATGCGTCTTTACATTGTGTTCAACATCCCCCCTTGACTACTATTACCCACAACATACAATGAGTGCATCCTTAGTGATGCTGCTGTGTTTGTGGGTGTGTTGTCAGGGAGTGCGGAGATCTTGGGCAATACGGAAAGCCTTTATTTGCCTTGGCTGAAGAGGAAGCAAGTAATTAGAAAGTAACGACACAGGAGAATTGCGTCGGCCCACAGTTCCACCTCAGTGTCACTGTCCCTCCATCTCATTATTCTAGCGTTCCGGTTTGACCTTTCACCACGCAGCCTGTAAAACTCATATCCTTGTCGAGCGATCGCACGTACTGTATGTGTTTGGATGCTGTCACTGTTTACAATCGGATTATGATGTGTCATCAAACATGAAGGAACTTCCACAATGATAGCAGTTTATGTGGAATAGTTTGACATCGCTCTCCAGGCTAGTTTATTATGTCAGGGTTATTCCAGCTTATGAGTCAATATTTGCATATTCTGTCATAATATGAAATGTGAGATAAATGGGAAGTGAGTGAGAGAAAGAGAATGACAAAAGACAGAGAGGCAGATTGAATAGGAATGAATAGCTTCAGTAAATATGACTGTAGTACTGTAGAAAAGCAGAAATATATATTTTTAATTATACTTTAAAATGCATGTGCCTGTTTTGATACTCAGTATTTAGATTGGTTTCATGTGCTTTCAACAAAAGTTTCTATTTAATAATAGTAATAATAATAATAATAATATAAACTAAATTAAATAAAAAAATAATTATAAACTAAAACTTAATTTTAAATAAAATGAAAGACATTACAAAAAACTTTTACTTGAAATAAAATACATAATATACAATTCCTAAATAAAATGTATCTAATTGCCAAGGCAACATTTATGATTTGTATTTAGTTTTGCTTAATGTATAAAAGTAATTAGAATTAAAATCGACATAGAATTTTTTTTTTGATTTAATGGTCAAATGTTTTTAAGGCAAACAGTGAAAGAGCTTATCAAAATGAATTTTAACTCACAAATCATTAAATCGTTAACTGTGTATTTAAGCCATTATATTTATGAATTGCATTTATAAATGGTTTTTACTTTCATTTAAAAAATGTAATTGCATTAGATAAAAATTTAAAAACCTATACCTCATGAATACAGAGTATAAGATATCATACTGACCTGACATTTTGCATTCCGCATTCACTATAAAAATATTTTGGGATATTATTAAAGTATGTTTTTAAAGAAAATATAATTTCAGTATTTATTTATACTTCAAACTTTCATGTTTAATTAAATGCATACTTGCCTATTTCTGAATAAAAACTGAGTAAAACCTTTTTGTTTTTTTCAGTGTATTTGGATTAAATGAGCGACTTTGATTCTAACTTGTTAATTAAGTAATACAAAAATGTCTGAGAAAACTGGGGATGGTTCTGAGAAAAAGCTGATGCAGCATTTGTCTGTAGATGCCACTTTGGGTCCATATTTTTTTTAAACAATGAAATTCATACACAAATAAAAATTATTTCTAGTGTTGTTGTACTGTATGTGCATGTGTGCAAATACTGCATGACCTAGTCATCCCTGCAATATCCATATCTCCATGTTTTCCATAAGAGGGGGTTTAAGGAAGAGTGAATCAGTGTGAACGAATGGAAGAGGTAAATGAACAGGAAGAGAAAGAACATGTGGGTGGACATAGGCACACAAAATCTCAGATAAATGCATCTTTCTATCTCTCTTTCCCTCTCCAACTACTGCCTATAGTAAAGTGTGTGGTGTAAAATTTGGGCCAGGCCCAGTAGATTAATGTTTGTGCTGTGCTGGGGGTAAGTGTGGGTTCAGCACATGACTATTCTGATCTTAGATAAGTGCTTCAGCAAAACTGTTCCCGCAGGCTAATTCCCTTTTCCTTTTCCTACACCGTATGTAAAGCCGGATGTGCCAGTTAAGTGTATAGCTGAAAGTAGTTTCCTTATGCCCTGTGCTAAAGGATGTATGCAGAAAAGTTACAGCCTTGTTTATAGTTAACATTTTATGTAACCAGGCACCATTTAAGTCATCATCAAAGAAAAAGAAAAAAGCTTTATGCTGCCATCTATACCTTGTTTAATTTAAGGCAGTAATGCATGTATCTTTTACAGGGAAGGCAATCCCATAATGCAGTGCAAAGAGGTGAGTGAAAACATAGTGTATTCATTATTTTTAGGCCCAAAACCAGAAAGCAAATGAGGACAATAGAAGCAATCAAACCCAACCAAAAAATATAAAATGTAATTGCAGTGGCAAGTCTCGGTTAGCCAAACGCAGTACAAATATAGGATTTTAAAAAAATAACAAATAAAAAGACAACAAGTAGATCAAATTGAAATAGAATACAGAGTGCTTGTGTTAGAGGGTCAAGTGTTGATGGAAGAGATGTGTCTTTTGTCGTTTCTTGAAGACGGCTAAGGACACAGCTGCTCGGATCGAGTTGGGCAGGCCATTCCACCAGCAGGGAACAGTTAAGGTGAAAGTCTGTGAAAACGTTTTTGTGCATCTTTTGGATGACACTACAATGCACCATTCACTTGCAGAACGCAAGGTCCTGCAGCGCACACAAGTCTGAAGTAGTGAATTTAGGTAAAGGGGTGCAGAGCCAGTGGTTGTTTTATAGGCAAACATCAATGCTTTGTTTTATGCGAGCAGCAAATTGATGAACAGAGTGAATACAAAACCAGTGCAAATTGATGAACAGAGATGTGACATGCACTCCTTTTGGCTCATTAAAGACGAATCTTACAGCCGCATTCTGGATTAGTTGTAAAGTTTTGATAGTATTGGCTGAAAGACCTACCAATAGAGCATTATAAAAGTCCAGCCTGAACAGAACAAAGGCTTGAACAAGTCGCGTAACATGTAACAAAAAAAGGGCCCGATTCTAATATTGTATAAAGCAAATCTGCAGGACCGGGCAGTTTTATAAATGTGGTCTGAGAAAGTCAGCTGATCATCAATCATAACTCCAAGGTTTCTGGCTGTTCTTGAAGGAATTATGGTTGATGCTCCTGGCTGAATGGTGAAATTGTGATAAGTTATGGGTTTGCTGAAACCACAAGCAGTTCTTTCTTGGCAAGGTTGAATTGAAGGAGATGGTCCTTCATCCAGCAATAAATGTCTGTTAGACAAGCTGAGATGCGAGCAGCTATCATCAGAATGGAATGAGAGGTTGAGTTGAGAGTTATCAGCATAGAAGGGATATGAAAAGCCATGTTTCTGAATGACAGAGCCATATAGTTATGCCATATAGACAGAGAAGAAAAGTGGTCCAAGAACGGAGATTAAGGTATCATAATATATAGTAGTTACCTAATTAAGTACTTGGTAGTAGCCGTTGTATTAGCATGAAATAAAATGTACATACCATGTAACTAAGTTATGGAACAGCCTGTAATAACAGTTTGTAATTATGCAGATGTAATAGGCAGCTACTGTTAGACATATGTAAAAGGCCGAGTCTGTTACACAGCTACTTGTATACTTAAATACAATCATGATACACTTTATTTTAAGTAGCTTATGCCTGTGTAATGTTCTGTGATTTTAATGTAATTAGAAAGATATTACATGTATTTAAGCAGTGTACTGGTGGGTTAAATCAAACTAAGGTGCAGCTGGATAAGATGTACAGTATAGATACACAAAGTACACTTAAGTAAAATCTTGATACACTTTATTTTTAGTAGCTTATGTCTGTGCACTTAAATGTATAATTACATTGTATAAAGTCTGCCACACATATGTAACAATATTTTGTTTACATAAGTAGCTGTGTAACATACTCGATCTGTTACATATGTATGTAACATATATACCTATTATATGTACAAAATTACAAACTGTAAGTGCAGGCTGTTCCATAACTAAGTTACATGGTAAGACATTTTTTTCATGCAAGTACAACGGCTACTAATAAGTACTTAACTAGGTAATTAATTAAAATTATGGACAACAAAATAAAGTGTTACCATAATTTCTATGGAAACGGGTATGTCATGTTTTTATAATTTAAATTACACATTTGCTTTAGTATGTTAGTCAATGCATCAGAATAAGAACTTCTTTAAATGCCACAACAAATAATAATAATAAAACAATGATTTAAAATGCACTTTAAGCTAAAACTTATATTGACTTTAGTGTACTTAAGTCTGTTAAGAAACAATCATGGAATTGTCTCTCTTTATGTGCACATAAGTGGCCTTCTATTTTAGTAATATTATATTATCTGCAAGTACAGTTTTTAAACATATTTATTATATTAAAAATATATACTTTATAATTACTTATTTATAATTATTTTTACTATATATCATTTGAAGCAAACAAGCGCATAATCAATACAATTAGATACATTCCTTTTCTTAAGGGTATTCAGAAACTTCAGATCTTGAGGTTGCTGTTATGTGGAATTTAAACTAACCCAGTGGGTTTATTAATTGTTTTGTATCTTTGTGACACTCGTGATGTTTTTGAAAAGATTGAGAATCTCATAAAGGGCGTAACATGCTCCGCCCTCCATGTCATTATTAATCTTGTAGGCAATGAGCTTTGGGAAATTCTTAGTCGTGCTTGATTGAAACCAACACCCTTAGTTTCGCCTTTATCAATATAGCATTGCATGTTAAGACATGACTTTTCAAATGATCTGTGAATTACTTAGATATGAACCATAAACCATGAGCTTCATAAGCGTAGGTCGCATCAAGACCATGTTTAACACAAGGCCTGGACATAGCTGGCCTAGACATGTTTTACCACCCAATACCAGAAAACGTCATCCCGTAAAAAAGCTGATTCTTGAATCAGTACATGATTGCCCAAAAGAGCTACACGCCCAAAGCTGTGATTCAGAGTGAAACCTCTCTAGTTACAAACTAGAATGATGATAGTGACCTTTTTTCAGCCTGCCATCTCTGCTGTGTCATTGGATGAGCTGTAGTTCCTCCTGTAAAATACAACGTGCAATGTCACGTACCAGCAACATTGGTAATATAGCGGGCTGAATGTCAGCTCAGCAGAGCCAGCTTTAATTGGCCAAGATATATAATCAAGTACAGTCAAGCTGCAGGCTAAATACTAAATGCATTAATGCTATTCAATGGGACAGCATAATTAATATGTAATTATATATTTGTAAATACTTTGATTATCAAAATGAAAAATAAAATATTAATATTTTTATACATCAAATAAATAAAAATATATAACATATTAAACAATGTCAGATTACATCTATAGTCATAGTTTAAGCAGAAATTAAGGTATTTTGAATTAATTTATTTATAGAAATACTATTAATACTACAAACATTTTTATAAAACATTTATAGTGATAAATTATCACTAAATACAAAAAGAAGAACATAACTAGAATTAATGAATGTTTGATTAGGGTGAAAGCAAAAGTTATTCAGACAAATAATAAATATATTATAAATATTATTATTATTATTTTCATTGTTATGAACTCTATAAAAACATAAATAATCACTAAATGCAAGACAAAATTGAATGAATAAATTAATGAAATATTTAATCAATGTTTTTAGCATTAAATATTAAGCATTAAATATTAGCATTAAATATTCATTTAGCATGAACTATTCATATTAATATTTTCAATATTAATATGAATATTTTTATAATACTATAATAATATGAATAGTATAAACCCAATAAAAATATCATAAAAAATCAACAACAAAAAAAATCAAAATATGAATTAATCTTAAATTAATGTGACAACATTAAAATTATACAGACAAATTGTAAATCTTTTTATAATATTATTATTATAAGGTTTTATAATATTATACACTTTATATAAACAAATTAATTAACTGAGTCAAATCAGTGAATCATCTGCAAAATTGTTCATTTATGTAAATTAATCATCTGATTGAACCAATTCACTAAAAAATACTTTCCAACACATAATTTAATAGCATCGCTAATTTTAATTAGTTACTAAGAATTACAATAATTATGAGAGCCCATTTCTGTCACCATATCTCACAATTTAGAATATTCATCATACAAGATGTTATAGCAATATGACTTATACTAATTATTATTTATTTCAAAGCAACTTCATATTTTACTCTGAAGTGGAAACAGGCTTCTGTAAATTACTCCACACTAAATGAGAGAAAAATCTAATTTCACTGATTACCAGCATTGTACTGTGTCTTAACATTATACTTACTAAACACTGTACTTCATTAATGGGTTTACCATGGGATAAAATAACTACAAAAACCATGACAATTAGCAACAAGATTCGTATTTAATCTTTCCACAGAATGGTATAATTACAGTAGGATCTTTTTTTTTCATCCAAAAAATGCAAATTCAATAGCTGCTTATTGATATTCTCACAGTTATTTACTAAAAATAAGCATCCGTGATATGAAAGCTTTCTAGCATGAGAGCGGCTCATTGCAGCCAATTGTCTTTCAGGAACTGAGGCTCAAGGTTTGAATCAAACTACACCAGAATGAGAAGGGGGACATATTTTGCATTCTAATTTAAATGAAATGGAAAGATTAGTGGTTGCATATAATGGAAACTACAGTTGATGGTTCAAATTATGGTTTGGCTTGAAATCATGGCATTCTTTGCCACAAAATGTCCATAACACTCTTTTTCATTTAAGGGAAGCCATGTGCATGGCTCAAGTAGAAGGCGTTACAATGCTTTGCTTGGATTACAGCTTCAAATCAAAATAAATCATGGCATGAAATGACAAAGGAATGTCAATTTCCTAGCTTTTTACGATAAAGGTTAGAGAGTCAGGAGCAGAAACAGCTCTAATAAATGTGTTCTGTAAGTAACAATGAATAAACAAGATACAGTTATTTTAGGACATATTAAAACCATTATAATGGGAATTCAGGTAGTGTTCTACTGTGATGGATGAATTAATATATTTGAAGACATAGGGTGGTGTGCAATAGTAGCAACCCCACTGTATGTAATTAAAAGTTGTTTTTAGCTCTTCATTGAGACATTGTTGTTTTCCCCATAACACTGATGTTTGATAACATTGCGTAATAGATCAGGATGCAACATGGGCTCATTTGAAAAACTTGCCTATACCTAGATTTCTGAAAATATATGTCTATAGCCATTTCATCTGTTTTACACAAATCATGATTACAAGGCACGTTATTGATTAATGAAGACTTAATTTAATTTGTTTCTTGTAAAAAATAATAATAAAAAAAACGTCCAAATCCCAGCTGAACACCTCTGGTGTGATTTTAAATGCAAACCTTGAGCCAAAAACTCATCAACAAACACCAATACCCTGTACATTCATTATATAGACAAAAGTACTGGGACACCCCCTTGTTTAGAAGAGAAAAGGGCACTTCAAAACTGTGGCAACAAAGATGGAAACATAATTCATGTACTTAAAAAAATTATTTCCATCTATGTTGCAAAAGTTTTGAAGTGTATGAAATGATTGTAACCATATGTACAAGTCATTGGTGTTTGGTAATGAATTTTTAGATCAAGGTCTGCATTTAAATTCACACCAGAGGTGTTCAGCTGGGATTAGGACTTGTCTTTCTGCAGACCAGTCAAGTTCTTCCACACTGACTGAATCATCATTTATATTTGATCCTTGCCTTATACACAGAGACACTGTCATGTTAGAATAAAAAAGGGCCCTGTCCAAACTGTTGCTATACAATTAGATGCACACAATTCCCTAAAATATCATTATATGCTTAAACATTGAGTCAAGTCAAGTGAAGTCCCCTTTATTTATATAGCACTTTTAACAATACAGATTGTGTCAAAGCACTTAAAAGTATTAAAATGGGAGGATAGAGTGTGATTAATTTATACTAATACAATTAAACACTCAATTTTCAGTTATTTGAACAATGCCTGAGACTTGGTGTTATTGGCACTTCCTCTGTATGTTTGGCTCTTCAAGATTAATCGCTTTATGTACTCCCCAATTGTAAGTCGCTTTGGATAAAAGTGTCTGCTAAATAACTAAATGTAAATGTAAAGGCATTTCATTATTTAATTCAGAGATGTCACTGTCTAGCTTATTTTAGTTTAAATAGTATCTGTGAAATCAAATTGACGATAATCGCTAGAAATTAAGTTTCCCCAACTGAGCAAGCCAAAGGCGACATTAAGATTTGTACCCATGGAAATTACTAAAGTAGTCAAACATTTCATTAAAAGGGGGTGACCCAATAATTTTGGCAATATAGTATATATAATTTCATATAGTTAATCAATAGCACATGAAGAGGGACATTTTTGTGAAAAAAATTCAAATGTGATATTGATTTGGCCTATACAACAGTTCAATAAACAAGAAGTTTAAATTAATAGACTGGCGCTTTAGACACCATAATGCCTATGTTTGCTCTATTTCACCAACAAAAATGGTTCCAAACACAGTCACAGCACTTTTTTACGTCTCTGAGCAAAATTACGTGTTTTGTTCCTGAATGAATTAATTAACCATTTTGTTCAATCACAATGACTAACTAATTAACAGTGACTTGATTCCACCTACTGGCGGTTTTAATTTAACATTTAAAGTACCTTTTCATTTTTCATAAATAATTTCAAATATCAATATTCAACGTTTTAGGATTAAAATGTCAAAATATTATTTATGCATTTGTAAATGCAGGTTAAATTCATTCACGTAAATAAATGCATCTAAAGGCCTCTTCAGATAAAGTTTCTGTGTTTCCTCTGCATTGCAAAGATTATTTTTGTTGATAATGAATTCATTTGCTTGGTAACAGCCCCAAATGTCGTATTATTCTAATTGACTTTATTGATTAAATATAAGAATTTGACTGAACACAGAGAATATGAGGAATAGGCTATCAAAAAATGTAGGAGTCAGCTGTCCACAGCAGTCCTGCAGCACGACACACTAATGAAAAGATTGTCTGATTATCGTTATTGATAAAATCCCAGAAAATATTAAGATATCATATTGTGTCTATATATTGCACAACCATAGGCTAAATATGTAATTATTTTTGCGTAGTGATTGTTTGGTAGATATAATTCATTGATCATCATTGAATAACATTTTATCTTAGAATTAAGTTTTATCAACAATAACGAGGACAATAAAAAATTAATCTTAATCATACTTAATCATTTTTTTTTTACCCAATACCCAAACTTAACAACTAACTTACTAACTATTAATAAGCAGTAAATTAGGAAATTATTGAGGGAAAATTCATAGTTATAATAGTGAATAAGTTTTCCCTATTCTAAAGTGTTACCGCACATTTTTTTCCAATGAGCCTTGGTTGTCAAATCACCATTCGAGATACTTGCTATTGTGCTATTATCATTCTTTTGTGAGCTCGGATGTATGCTTCTGTATTTCTGTCATCAATGCTTCTGGTAAAACTTGGTTTTCAGTAGTAGACTGTAAGATGGAAAATTCTTTGGTTTCATCACGCACTTTCTTCAGAAAGGTCATAATCTCTGACCCTCCAGTACCTCTTTCCTCCAGTGCTGTGGGTGCTCTTCTAGTCGTGTCCAGCTCTTCAGCCAAACCCTGCCTGTTGGCACGGAGCTGTTTGGCACGGGAGGCCGGGATAGTGATGTAACGGGTGACAGTGTTGATGTGGTAATTTCGAAAGTCCACCAAGCGGACAACACACTGCTCAAATCTGTGTGTTAGACGCTCATCTGCTTTCTGGAGCACAAAGCTGCGCAGAGACGGGCGACTAGATATGTTTTCAATGAATTGCTTATGAGAGGGAGGCATGTAGTCCCTCATTCTTCTCAGGAAGGCCCCTGTTTGGACAGTGTTGACAGAACAAAACAATAATTTTCAATATAAAGACATGTTGCATTTAGTACAATGCATATGTATATATGAAGAGCTCTTTTTCAAAACGCTATAAATCCATTTTAATAGTTTTCATGAAAATTACATTTTTTTACCTAGACCCATACATTTTGTCAATATTCAATTTATCCTGTTAAAATGGTCTGTTGGCTCAGTCTGAACATGTTAAACAATGATTGTTAAATGAAACAACAATATTGTCGATTATAAATGCAAAATATATATTTCTTTTTTTCAAAACGCTACAAATCCATCCTTTTTTTTATGTTGGTTTATGTCAAAAAAAAAAAAGAGAACATGCAACATATGATATCAGGGACTCATACTATAAACCGGTCACACCAGCCTTGTGTCGATGTAACCCCCCCGAGTCCGCACCATCACACCGAGCGGGTCTCGAACCCGGGTTTCTGGCGCGGGAGGCGGGCGCTCTAACAAGGAGCGCCAAAGGCTACAGCCTCTAGTGTCAGTCGCTAGAGCGCCTCTTTTGAGGTCAGGAGAGTGAGGTTTACACACCGCCTTTACTGGCATACACATCTGTTACATTGACATCCCACAGTGGGTATTAACGTGCCACCTGAGTGACGAACCACCTGAGTGAGTGCATATCGCATTTAGGCTAAAAACAGGTTCGGCGCTTATAGCGGTTTGGAAAGGAACTGCATCTTGCAGTATATTTTAAACAAGGAAATATAGCGATTTGGCATGAAACATTGATGGAGCAGTGAATAGGTTCAGTACACAGCAAAATGGCATGACGAACTCATTTTTTTTTTTACATTTGGCGTTTATCGCGTTTTGGAAAAGAGCTCTTCATATATATACTGTATATATATATATACATATATATATACTGTATATATATATATAAATGAAATAATAATAATATCACAAATAACAACTTTATTTAAATATTTTAATACTGTCTACATTTTTAAATACTGGGAGTTAATGTATAAGCAGGTGAAATTATATTTTTCACAATTAATATGGCAAAGAAAGCACAATGTTAAACCAATTATTGTATTAAACATAAATATTTTAAATTAACATTTTATATAAAATACATATTTTATTGGCTGTTCAAGTTTATTTGTATAGCGCTTTTCACGATACAAATCGTTTTAAAGCAGCTTCACGGAAAATGTTTAATTTCTACATTATATTTAGGACCAGTGTTGGGGGTAACACATTACAAGTACATAAGTACATTACATAAGTTACGAGTTATGTAATAATATTACTTTTTTCAAGTAACTAGTAAAGTAACGCATTACTTTTTAATTTACTAGAAAATATCTGAGTTACTTTTTCAAAAAGGTAATGGCAGTTACTTTTTTTCCATTTATGGACTGACAGTGCGCTGTGTGAACATGATCTTACTGTAGTTCTAATCTAGACTAAATGTGAATGTGTATTAATTCATCCCACTCGCAAATAACAGATTCAGTATTCATCAAAATTAATTTAAACAGTGAAATGCAAACTCAGAATATGACGCAAAGCTGCAATAATTAATTATGTTAAACAACGCAAATATATCTAATCTCATTTTATTAACCAATGTGTTTGCTGCTGACCTTTGATCCAGTTCAACCATACTAATAATCAAACATTACTTTAGATAAACTAACAATTGTGCTTCGTTGTTTTTTTAATTGCTGAAGAGTGTTGAACTTCTTCTCCTGCATTCTCCTGTACAGACGTGATTTACTTTTCCTTCAGCCTGAGGTTTATTCATTACACTTTTTGATGTGAAATGCTTTTACATTTGCTATAAATAGAACTTCTTGTATTAAAAACAAACAATCAAGCCCTGCTCATATTTAAAAAGTAACGCGAAAGTAACGCAAAAGTAATGTAACGCATTACTTTCCATAAAAGTAACTAAGTAACGTAATTAGTTACTTTTTTAGCGAGTAACGCAATATTGTAATGCATTACTTTTAAAAGTAACTTTCCCCAACACTGTTTAGGAGAGGTTATTAGTGGTGACCATGGCAGAAATGTACAGTAAAGATCATGCAGTTAGTTGCAAATTACACATTAATTAAACAGACGATGAACATTATTAACTGCAATGATGTGTTGCGATTGCAATTAAGCAAAATTTGGTGCCATTTGAAATGTTCTTCTAAAATGAGCAGATATATCAGACTCTCATGTGTAGGTTCAGTACTTTCACTTTAATGACAAAAAAATATATAATTTTTAGTGCTATTAAAGTGAAATAACTGAACATCATATAACCGTATTTGGTCGTTCCTGTTCTTGTTGTGTCATTATTAGTTGATCCTCCTCGCCTATCTGTCCCTAATCAGCTCCCCAATTTTAAATCTAGTCTATGCATTCTGTCTTTGTTAAATGTTACCCTGTGTGTTAGACCATCTTCTTTGTGTGGATTATCATTAAAAGGATTTGTTGTTATAATCTTCGTTGTGCCTTCGTCTCCCTAACAGCAGTTATCGTTACAATACTATTATAAAATAGAAGGATTTTATACATTTATTTTATGGAAGTCAACTAAATGGGTCATCGGATGCAAAATTCACTTTTACATGTTGTTTGAATTAAATTGGGTCTTGGCAGTCTGTGTACACAACCACCCTACAATGAAAAAAAATATATAAAAATATTTAGTTTTTTTATCCAGACCCCTTTCTCAAATCAAGCCGTTCACAGATTATTGGCAGAATGACGTAGTTCTGCACAGGCCCCTCCCATGATTGTTGGTTGACACTGGCGTCAGTATTTGGTTTTATCACAGACCCACCCTGAGTGAGCTGTCATCAGTCCGCCATGCATTGTTTGGATGCCGGAGCGGTTGTAGACAAGAATGTCTCCTAAGTGATTAAGGTGCTTTGTTGTTGGATGTAATAATGAACATAGCAGTCATCATTTATGGCCAACATCTGAGCCGCTGAAGATGCAGTGGATTACCTTTTTTTTGAAGGTTTTAAACGAATCATTCGTGATCCAGCTTCACCTACAGAAGTTAGAGTGAGATTTCTTTTTTATGAATTGAAAAAAAAATCACCTTTCCTAATAATGTGCTAGTTAGCAAGTTTCACGGTGAATGTGGCTAAATGGATGTGGCTGCACATCACCCCATGGAAGAGAGGGGCAGGGTGAGCAGAGCACATTAGCATTTAAAGGAAAATGCAACGAAACAGCATGCTATGAACAGATCTGTTTTTAACAGTGTAAAAAGGATTTTGTTTTACACTACCATTGAGAAATTTTAACCAAAACATGTTATAGACTTTTCATTAAGACCCTGAAGAATCATATCAACTTGTGGAAAATGGGCATCTGATGACCCCTTTAATGCAAATAGTGGCAATTATCTGCACCTCAGTATTGTAGTACAATAAAATGGTGGTTCCCAACTCTCGTCCTGGAGGCACCCCAACACTGCATGTTTTCCATGGCTTGCATGTCTCCTTAATCAAACACACCTGATTCAGGTCATCAGCTCATTAGTAGAGACTGCAAGACATGCCCTGTGTCCCAGTGTTCATACTATCCATCCTAAATAGTATGTGAGATTACAATAAGTGTATCCCAAAGCAGAGTATGTTGAAAAAGAGTATGCCAAAAGTCCTGGTCTACGACAGGGAGGGGCGGACTAGCCATCTGGACGTTCTGGCGAAGTGTGAGACTTGTAATGAGAATTGTATTTATTTTAATGGGAACTGTAATGGTGCCTGTTGGTCTCTACTGGTAATTGGAGGTTTAAAAGAAGAAAAAAAACACTAAATCCTAATGTAATATGTTCCAAAACACACTACAGGAAACCTTTTTTTTTTTTTTTTTTTTGGTTAAAAGTTGTTTGTTTGTTATGTTTGTAATGGTATTTGTAGTGGAAATCATTAGAATTTCTGTGATGGTTTCTATTGTTTTTGTCAGCAGGGTCACCATGGGTTTTGTGATGTTATTTGCCATAAATGTGACAGGATTGCTGCAATATTGTGAGATATAGTGACTGTTTGTACTGTAGTTGTGGTGGGCATATTTGGGAGAAAATCCAGGGCCGTTTTTTTTACTCCCAGTCCGTCCCTGACTACAGGGGTAGGAAATGTCGGTCCTGGACCCTTATGAAAATTAACCATGTTTTTTTTTTGTAGTAACCATGGTTTAACTATGGTTTTTGAACGAAACCCATATAAACTACTAAATAAACCATGTTTTTACCACAGTAACCATATTTAAACTATGTTTTTTTATAGTAAAACTATAGTAACTACATAATAAACCAAGGTCTAACTATTTTTGTAGTAAAAACCATACAAAATGAGCCATGGAGCGGAGGGAGTTGCCATGGAAACGGTGTGCAACACTGTAACGGACAAACCATATTTATCTGTCTCTCGCTGCTGTTTTCACTGCTTTCAGGTGAGTTTAGTCCCTAAATTTACACAGACCTCACATACAACTGTTCCAGACACTTTCTTACATGTAACTGACATGTTTATGTTGAACATCTACTTCACAGAAATGTTTTACAGTCTTCGAAAAAGTCTGCTAGCATCAGGGGCAGATTTGGTGATTTGGGAGCCCCAGGCAAATATAGGAATGGGGCCCTATGCATTTGCACACATTTACCTAGATCAAACTTGAGGTGCCTTTTTTGTCGTGATGCTTGCTGCTGCACAGTGGTACCCCATATTTGTGTCCAATGTTTCTACATTTCCATTTACATGTTATAATGGGATTATTTTATTTACATTTAGTCATTTAGCGGACACTTTTATTCTTTCATGTTGTAGACCATAAAATAGCAATTTACCATTGAGATAGAAGTTTTAACAAAAACTAATTATAAAAAGATAATCCTCACAATTGAACCTTTAAACATTTTTTTTAAGAAAAGGGATTATTCAGAAGTATAAATTATTTAAAACGGGTTTATGTGGGTGGATTTTCACATTGGTCCAAACAAAAAATGCAGACTGGATTATTGAAAATGCACATTCATTCTCAGCCAGTAGGAGGTGCTTTTGGAACATCAGAAATATAGGGGTTTTCCCGGTAACGGCTGTAAACAAAGCAGTGCTCAGCTCATAAATGATAATTTATCAGGTAAAATGAAAATGACATCCAAACTTTTCTGAATACTATCGGTTCCCTTCAGAGGTTAATTCATATAAAAACTTGAATTAGTGGGAATGAGAAAAGTGTGAAAAAATATAGACTATATTGATGAGGAAAGTCCAACGATGAGTTACCAGCATAATACTACTTTTAATTTTAGTCATTTTAACTTAGGGCTGTCAATCAATTCAAATTATTAATCGCGATTAATCGCATACTTGTCATGAGTTAATTTGTGAATAATCACAACTTCAATCGCACATTTTCATCTGTTCTAAATGTCTAAATGTAAGTAAAAGCAATTTTACTTTTAAAGTAAAAAGTACTGTATTTTTGCATGACAGGTCAGCTCACTTATTCTGAACATCCAAAATGTAGGCTACATTTATTATTACATTTGTTTGCCTATCTGTGCCACATACTTTATTTTGATGCAGCTCAATTCTCAATAAAACGGTTTTCATTGATATATTTGACTGTTTCTGTTGTTAGACAACGGGATGAATATGAAATAGTGACTGAAACGCAACCCATTAAGACACATAATAAGCTCTCCCTTACAAGATGTTAATCTGCACAAAAAAAATCCTGATTTATAATCCACCCATTGTCTGATAAAATCAAATAGGCTAGACATAAGATAAAGACAACAGCTATCCTGTGATTTCGGCTATATTGCATGTAAAATTAGAGAAGCAACATATCTTTGTTTTTAACTGAAAGCACAGCTTCTTTCAGCCGCTTGCAGAACAGAGCAGATGCACACACAGAGAGAGAGAGAGAGAGAGAGAGAGAGAGAGAGAGAGAGATGTGCGCTCGCTGGGAAAGATAGAGACCTCGCGCTTGTGCGGCAGTCAGATGCACAATATTTTCATTTGATACAAGCAGGATATACAAAAGAAAAACGTTCAACTCGGACACGCAGACAGTTGTAGAGGTAATAAACACCCGTTGGTAATAAGCAACCATTGGCTTTCGGGGGCCCAAGGCAGTCGCCTACCTTTGCCTAATGGTAAAGTCCGCCCCTGGCTATTATCTGTTTTCAGAGAAGGTAAGTTATGTTAGGCTACTATGAAGCTTGAGCTCTTGTTTATGAAAGTTTGGGCTTTTAATCACATCTTTATGTGGAGATAAGAGGTTTTGTAAAGGGTTTGCTGTAAGTTTGTCAATGGTTTATTGGAAGTTGTCTCAATTATTTAGCCTAAAAAATGTGCTATATACTGTTAATCGGTGACGTCACTTACATGAAGCGTGAATTAAATGAGTCTAATGTTAGTTCAAACAGGTTTTGATCTTTCATGGTAAACAAATATTGATAAAAAATAGTGCTGTGGTTTCAAGAGTGATAATATAATTGTTCTACAAAAGAAGAGAAGCTCAAAAGATTTGCAAATTTGTGAAAGGAGCTGCTGACGGAAATGCAAGAAACACATGTGAGCATAGAATAAATTAAATACATATAATTTTTGTTCCTCAACATATTTTCTTATATCACCATGCATCTGTTATATTACAGTTCATTAAAGGAAAGTTTTGACATCCAAACCTGAGCAACACAAACCTACATAAATGAGCGTTCATTTTTATTATAAAAAATTGTGTTTGAGTGTGTGCATATGTATGGGTGTATATATATAAATATATATATATATATATATATATATATGTATATATACAGGTGCATCTCAATAAATTAGAATGCCGTGGAAAAGTTAATTTATTTAATTAATTAAATAAATTGTGAAACTTGTGTATTAAATAAATTAAATGCACACAGACTGAAGTAGTTTAAGTCTTTGGTTATTTTAATTGTGATGATTTTGGCTCACATTTAAATATTGAATTTTGAATATTTCACAAGGCCAATAAAAAAAAAACATTTTTAGTGAATTGTTGGCCTTCTGGAAAGTATGTTAATTTACTATACATTTACAACACTTGGTAGGGGCTCCTTTTGCTTTAATCACTGCCTCAATTCGGCATGGCATGGAGGTGATCAGTTTGTGGCACTGCTGAGGTGGTATGGAAGACCAGGGTTCTTTGACAGTGGCCTTCACCTCATCTGCATTTTTTGGTCTCTTGTTTCTCATTTTACTCCTGACAATACCCCATAGATTCTCGATGGGGTTCAGGTCTGGTGAGTTTGCTGGCCAGTCAAGCACACCAAAACCATGGTCATTTAACCAACGTTTGGTGCTTTTGGCAATGTGGGCAGGTGCCAAATCCTGCTGGAAAATGAAATCAGCATCTTTAAAAAGCTAGTCAGCAGAAGGAAGCATGAAGTGCTCCAAAATTTCTTGGTAAACGGGTGCAGTGACATTGGTTTTCAAAAAAACACGATGGACCAACACCAGCAGATGACATTACACCCAAATCATCACAGACTGTGGAAACTTAACACTGGACTTCAAGCAACTTGGGCTATGAGCTTTTCCACCCTTCCTCCAGACTCTAGGACCTTGGTTTCCAAATGAAATACAAAACTTGCTCTCATCTGAAAAGAGGACTTTGGACCACTAGGCAACAGTCCAGTTCATCTTCTCTTTAGCCCAGGTAAGACGCCTCTGAAGACAACTGTAGCCAAATTCCTTGACCCGTCTGTGTGTGGTGGCTCTTGATGCCTTGATCCCAGCCTCAGTCCATTCCTTGTGAAGTTCACCCAAATTCTTGAATCGATTTTGCTTGACAATCCTCATAAGGCTGCGGTTCTCTCAGTTGGTTGTGCATATTTTTCTTCCACACTTTTTCCTTCCACTCTACTTTCTGTTAACATGCTTGGATACAGCACTCTGTGAACAGCCAGCTTCTTTGGCAATGATTGTTTGTGGCTTACCCTCCTTGTGAAGGGTGTCAATGATTGTCTTCTGGACAACTGTCAGATCAGCAGTCTTCCCCATGATTATGTAGGCTAGTGAACCAAACTGAGAGACAATTTTGAAGGCTCAGGAAACCTTTGCAGGTGTTTTAGTTGATTAGCTGATTGGCATGTCACCATATTATAATTTGTTGAGATAGTGAATTGGTGGGTTTTTGGTAAATGTTAGCCAAAATCATCACAATTAAAAGAACCAAAGGCTTAAACTACTTAAGCCTGTCTGCATTGAATTTATTTAATACACAAGTTTCACAATTTGAGTTGAATTACTGAAATAAATGAACTTTTCCATGACATTCAAATTTTTTGAGTTGCACCTGTATATATATATATATATATATATATATATATATATATATATATATATATATACACACTCACTGGCAATGGAAAGTAACGAATTACATTTACTTGCGTTACTGTAATTGAGTAGCAATTACACGTGTCGCTCCACCCACCCCCAATTCCATTGGTTTATACGGCAAATCTTATTGGTGTAGACCCGAGCATGTGCATTCCTTTGTTGTACGATTTTGTCAAATTGATTTGGCTATATTACAGAAATATTATGTGCTAACTCTAGAATTATATGCCTATCTTAATTACAATCTGTTTAGTAACAATGGTAATTTTAGTCAGATGAAGTCATTGTTTACAAATAAACTCTTGATGACAGCACCTCCGGGTTTCTTCATTCATATTTCCTTGAGGATCGGCAGGCCGCGAATCAGCACTAAATTGGGATTTTATACGGAAATAATGATAATTTGCTGTATTTTAGAAAGGGACAAACACGTACATAAGTGGATGATTTAGCATTTTAAAGCACAACCGTTTTTGTTGTTGTTTAAAGAGATGAGTTAAGTTTCTCAATGTGTCACAAACTTGTAGGTTATAAAGTGCAATTAAATGTTTTCATGAGCAGCTCCATGTTTCCTTGTTTATATCTTAATAAAATATTTGAGCATATATTGACACATACAGTTTTTAAAGGCTTCTATCTTATAGCAAATAAGTGTCCGTGACATCAAATATTACAAATCTATGTGGATTTATGCATCCACATCCTCATTGTGTGTGCGTGCTCTAATCTGTGTACGGGATGAATTTAGATTTAGTTATTAACACTCGATCAATGTCGAATATTAAAATCACTCGGAGCTGTAAATCTGAGCAACAGGTACATGAGCACTTTTAATAAAAGACCCTCTCTGTGATTAATATTTTTTTACAGCGATTCCTGGTTCTTTTTAAAGGATTGAGCCACAAAACCAGTAATTTAATTTGTGCATATAGCCTATATATAAAGTATAAATACAAATTTTGCAGAGAAAATATATGAACATATTGCTTAAATAAACAGTAAAGCACATTAATAATAATATTCGCTTTAGGTCAGATTTAATAACAGCTGTTTTAGTAAACAAAAACATTTAAAATAAGCCTATATGCAAAAAAAATATCCCATTATCCACACATAATACCTCAGTTCACGCTGATGGGCTATTTATTATTGTCTTATTTGTCACCGCAGTTGTTCTTTAAAATAAAAACATTTGCGGGTTTATCCCATGTCTTCCTGAACTACAATGAATTATCACCATATCCTAAGTTTTTGCTTATCCACGATCCTAAAATAAACAATAGGCCTATAGGCTACAAATATACATTATACAAAACAGCTAAATCTCAAACAGTTGGTCATTTTTATCAACATCGCCCAGCTAAAACTGCTCAGTCTGCTTCGTGTACAGTGAAAAGTGCAACAATATCTGAATTAATTTAACGTGCAACCCACCTGTTGAGATTAAGGAGGACCTCTATTTACGTTCATCACACAGAAACATAATTAATATTTCTCATAGGTGAGGCTATTTATAGCATAGGTAGGACTATATCATAGCCACAAATTAAGAATTTGTTCCCCAGACATAATTTGCGCGCTGCTCATATTACACAGCTCTGTTCTGACCGATGTGCTCGGAGATGTCGCCACCAAGCGTTTGATAGGAACTTAATCTAACTAGTTTGTCATAAGTTTAAAAAACAAACATTTGCTAATTGATTCTAAATAAAATCGCTATTGTTAGCACTTATTATTTCTGTAGTACAGCAAAACAGCATAAATTACTCATAAAAACGTTTATAAAAGAATGCTTATGCGCAAACGCCTACACCAATAAGCTCTGCTGTATTATAATATAAACCAATGAAATTGGGGGTGGGCGGAGCGACATGTGTCGCCCCACCTTAATGTGTCGCCCCGCCCCATTGTCCAGACTGCAGTCTGGAGCTACTCTCCAGGAGGGCTGAATTAGTCTTGTGCTACAGCGCCACGCTGGTCAACCCGCGGTATTGCAGGCTCTCACATTGGGTCAAATGAGATCAAACGACTACTCGACAACATAAATATTTGTCAACAATTTTGTATTGTCGATGTTGTCGATAATGTTGAATAATCGTTGCAGCTCTACCCTTGGCCATATTTATGCTCTATTATGCAGTGTAAGCTGTGTTTGGCTAGGGAAACCAAACTAGCAGCTTATAAAATCTCGACATCGCCCTCCGCAAGCATGTAGTGGTAAGGTAAATACTTGCATCATTGCATTGGTGGTTAAAATTAAGCTTTGACAGTTTAGCAATAGGGTTTGCACAAATTAGCCAAACAAAAAACAGTGGTGCAGGGTGTGGGATATTATCTGCGATAATATAGTAATTGTTGTTTTAACGATGTGCGATTTGACATTATCAGTATTTTGCCAAAAAAAACACTCTAAACAGTGTGCCGTGAAATCTAGTAGATTAGACTAGTCCGCGTGCACTTGGATTGCTTTCTTTCACTGCGTGATTCAGTCTGTTAAAATGTGTTTAGAATGATCAGAAATTTGAGGATTTAGGGGCAGAAAATGTATATATTTATATAATTTCATAATTTAATTTAGCCTTTTTTCTCCACAAATCAGCATGATTATATAGGTCTGTGGATAAAAAAAACAAGTTAATTAAGAGACCACCATATTGCCTGTTTTTGCTCTATTTCGACAACAAAAAATATTCCAAACAAAGAAACAAACCATACACAGTTTTGCATCTCTGAGCAACATGACGGTGTTTCGTTCTTCTATTTAAGAAGATCAACTGTTTAAATTATTCGGTTCAATCGCAATGACTCTTAACAGTGACTTGCGGACACCTACTGGCTGTTTTAATTTCACATTTAAAGAATCTTTTGATTTATTTTTATTTTTTAAATAATTTCAAACGAGTATTCAACATTTTATGTCTTATTTATCAAAACATTATTTCTGTATTTGTAACTGAAGGCTAAATGCATTCATGTCAGTGTGTAAATACATCTATGCCATTTCAGATGAAGCTTCTGTGTTTCCTCTGCATTGCAAATAATAATTTAGTTGATACTGATTTAATTTGCCTGGTAACAGCCAAAATGTGTTGTTATTCTAAATAACTGATTCCTTTAATTAAAAATTTACTCTGTTACTATCGTAACCTCGGTTCCCTGAGATATGGAATGAGTACTGTGTCGAAAACTATTTTTTCCTCTTCAACTGAAGCCTTTTTTAATCACGCAGTGTAACTGAATGTTCATTGGTTTGTGCAGTACTAAAAAGCAAACCAATGGCTCTGCGGCGGCGTGCAAGCCTATGGCAATGCAGCCCGTCATAGCCCGCCAAAATATGCGGGACGTCTGGCTAAATAAGTGGCCGCTTCGCTTCCGCATCTCAGATTTCTTTGAAAGAAGTGACTGAGGAGTGCAGCTTCCTCATAGCACGGCCAGGAACGCAGTACTCGTTCCATATCTCAGGGAACCGAGGTTATGATAGTAACAGAGTGCGTTCCCTTTTGATATTTCACTAGCACTGTTTTGAAGATGCTTGTATGGGAACAAGTACAATCACGCTGTGCTATGACGTGGAATGACTCAAAACCAAGACTTACGTGGGAGTAAGACCTAGATGAGTCAATAGAATACACCAAGCGCAGGCTGAGCCATAGGGTCATCCGTGGCCTGGGTGTCATCCCGTAAGTTGATACCTGACGTCCATATAGTATGGACAGACCAAGTGAAGGAGGGGCTTCAACAATGTTGGTCAAGTGGACCCATCAAATTGTTAATTTAAGCAGAAAGGACTCTGGCCTGTAAGGCAGAGAGTCTAGGTTATAAAACCGTAAAAATGTGGACGGCGAGGACCAGCCGGCCGCCTCACAAATTTCCGAAATGGACACTCGCTGGACCATGCCTCTGCTGGAATGGGCTCTGACTCCGATGGGGCATTGGAAACCCAAGGAGGAGTATGCAAGGGGAATAGCATCCACTGACCACGTAGAAATTCCTTGCTTCGTAACGGGGCCACCTTTGGCGCGATTCCCAAAGCCGATAATCAGCTGTTCTGATTTCCTGTGTGAGGCAGAACGCTCAATGTATACCCTCAGGGCCCTGACGGGGCAAAGTAGGGACAGTTCCTGGCTACCCGTCGAGGGAGAAATCGCAGAAAGCACTATGACCTGGGTTCTGAATGGAGTGGAGAGCACCTTAGGTACATAACCCAGCCTTGGTTTCAGGATGACCTTGGAGTTGTTAGACCGAATTCCAGGCAAGCGATGGAGAGGGCATGCAGGTCTCCTACTCGGTTCTTGGACCAAAGACCGAAGGTCAGTTTGTCTTCGCACCGCGCTCCCCAACCCTTGTTGGAAACGTCTGTCGTGACAACCTTCCTTCTGTGGGCCATGTCCAAGATCACTCCCTGCTTTAGCCAGAGGGGGTCTCTCCAAGGGGTCAGGGTTGATACACAGACCCGAGTTACCTTTATGCGGTGGCGTCTGTCACGCCAAGCCGTGGATAGAAACACTCTGCTTCAGCCAGAACTGCATCAGCCAGAACTGGATAGGTCGCATATGAAGCAGACCCAGCTGTACCGGCGAAGCCGCTGCCATAAGGCCCGGCATTTTCTGGAAAGCTTTGAGCAGACGGGCGGTACCTTCCTTGAAGGAAGCCGCGTGGTGCAGAATCGTCGTGGCTCGCTCCGCTGAGACAGTTGCTGTCATCTGCACTGAGTTAATAACTGTGCCCAGGAACGAAACTCATTAGCTGGGTGACAGTACGCTGTTGGCAAAGTTTTCCCTGAGCCCAAGGCAACGTAAATGGCTGAGGAGGAGGGTCTTGTGCGATATTAAAACCGCCTCCGACTGAGCCATGATGAGCCAGTCGTCGAGGTAGTTGAGTATACATATTTGTCCATGCCCATGTTGATTAGAGTATAAATAAGATGAAATTAATTTAAGGTACATTTCCAACAGAAACAAATGTGTGATTAAGTTGTGATTATTTGCTAGTTAACTCATGACATTCATTCGATTTAATCACATTGAAATATTTTAATCGATTGACAGCCCTAAGTTAAAATGACTAGTAGAAAATTAAATGTAGGCTTACGCTGGTAACTCATCAGTGGACTTACCTAGTCAATATAGGCTATATTTTACACACTTTTCTCATTCTCACTAATTCAAGTTTTTATAAGAATTAACCTCTAAGGGAACCAATTGTCTTCCGAAAAGTTTGGATGGCATTTCCATTCTACCTGATAAAGTATAATTTATGGCCCTTGTCCCAAATGGCACCCTAAACCCTCGCGGTCTTCCTCTGAGTCCACAATTTCGTGACGTAATGCCGCTTTGACCAACGGGTAGAAGTCTGCTGTGAGCTCACCCCAGTGCGGGCTCAGCAGAAGTGTGGATCTAGGGCGCATAACGGCCACAAAGGGGGCGCTCGCGAGCACCCTTCTGAATGCTAAAATGAGGAATGGGACACTCTACAGTCTTGTGGACTTAACGGACATGTGCAAGCGGCGGCCATTGAAAGTCCGTAAGACAACGGTCCGCAAGTGCACATGAAGTGTTCCTTTTGGGACAGGGCCTATGAGCTGAGCGGTGCTTTGATTACAGCCGTTACCAGGGGACCTCTATATTTCTGATACCTCCCACTAGCAGAAAATGAATGTGCATTTTCAATAATCCAGTCTGTTTTTGTTCAGACCAATGCGAAAATCCACCCACATAAACTTGTTTTAAATAATATCATTTATACTTCTGACTCATCCCTTTTCTTTAAAAAATGGTTTAAAGGTTCAATTGTGAGGTTTATTATTTCATAATTTATTTAGTTTTTTATTAAAACTTGTATCTCAAGGGTAAATCAATTGTGATTTCGTGGTAAACATTAAATAATACAAGTGTCTTCTAAATGAAAAAATGTAAATGTAAATTAAAGAATCCCATTATAACATGTACATGAAAAATTTAGAAACATTGGACCCATTGTGGCCCCATTGTGCAGCAGCAAGCATCACAACAAAAAGGAACCTCAAGGTTGATATAGGTAAATGTGTGCAAATGTATAGGGCCCCATTCCTATGTTTGCCTTTGGCCCCCAAATCACTAAATCCGCCCCTGCTGGTAATGATGGGACTTGTGACCATAGTTGCTAACGATGCTTTTGGGAAACGCACCCCTGGACAGGGTTTGTTGAGATTAAGCCCTGACTATGAATAGCTGTGCACACCAGCTGTTGTACACCAGCTGGATTGTACATGTAATGTGTGTTTGCAGCTTTATTAGTGGTTATTAATTTATTATTATTATTATTATTTATTTATTTTACGTTGCAGTAGGGAAAAAATTATAATCAGAAAACATACCCATGTCTGCTTTTATTTTAATGTAGTTCTATCAATAAACAAATTATCCAGTCTTTCACATGCATCTTTAAAAATTGTTTTTAATTATGAGAGTGAAGTGGGGGCAGCACAGGTTTTGCCTAGAGCAGCAGTTGAGCTTGCGCCGGCCCTGGGGTGCGTTTCCCAAAAACAACTATGGTTGCAAATTCCGTCGTTACCAATAGAGTTCAATGGAACTAATTACCATAGTTAACTAACGATGCTTTTGGGAAACCAACACCTGGTCTGTAGCCTACCTCTCTCGCTTTACTTTCATAGGAATTACATAATCTGAAATATACATTTTTCATTTTAATTTGTTCATTTTAAAATAGAAACTTCAAGCTTTTAGATACAGGACAGACTGTACCTCACTTTCATACGGATACTGTATGTACTGCAAGTACTTTATAGGTAACTGTAATTAAATTGCCTAAAAATGAACAGTAATACCTTTACTTTTTCAGTGGATAAGTAATTGAATTACAGTAAAGCGTTACTTACTAACGCATTACACCCGACACTGGTTGGGGGTGCCTACAGGACCAGGTTTGGGATCCAATGCATTATAAAGTAGTATGAAATAATAGCGTATTGAGTGTAAATTATAATTTTAATTCAAATTATTAATGGATGGCACATTATTGGGACAACAAAGCCCTCCCTGCACCTACCCGATATTTTATTTTCAACTTTTTGATTATTTACTTCATTTTTATTGAAAACTAATGCCTTTCTGATGTGATATGCTATTAGAAAAGGGATACAAAATTATTTGGCAAAAGGCGGGTTTGAACCTGGGTCAATCTTGTCAAAAAGATTATGGTATGCAATTAACCATATATTCCACTGCAGCTGCCATTTGACAGCCCTCTTTTGTAGTGTTGACTAGCCCAATCACATGTTGGTGGGCGGTGTTTATAATAAACAGCTTCTGCTAACAAGGTCGGCTATTTGCACTTAGTGTAAATAGACACTCCGTATTTGAGTTATAAAATAATTGTATGTTTTTGCAGTAACTTTGATTGCCCTAAAAACAGACTTCGTAAAATCCTTTTCTGATGATCCCCAAGCACCCCTTTACAGGCCCCAGATTATCAATTGACACCAGTTTGAAAACCTTTGCCTTATAGGTAAGATAAAACATGTTGCAACTGAAATTACCCCCCTGGTTATTTAATAACAGCATCGCTGACAGGGACTTCACAACTTTGTGCAGAACAGCTAAATTATTACTGTAAATGCAAGACAAAATTTTAAATCGGAAATGCTTTGACCATGAGAATAATTGCTGATAGTTCGCTCACCGCTGCTGCCTTCACGTTGGACTCCCAGCAGCTCATCAAGGCAGTGTAAGATACTACTCTGAGCGGCACTGCTTCCTGAAAACTCCATTGGCTTCTCCTGAACTCCCTCGTACACAAGACCTTCTGGCATTAAAGGGTTATCTTTCCATCTAACACCCACATGCAGAAGGAGAGTTAAGTTTGTATTGATTCAGAAAAACTGAAGTGAATCCAAAAAAAAAGAAAGAAGAAGAAGCTTACCCAGACAGATAGATCCTCATAATGCCATAGAATATGGAAGGATCTACATATTCTGAAACAGTAAACATTTTTACATCACATGAATTGTTAAAATGAATCAAATTTTAATAAAAGTTGTTTTTTTTTCCCTCCTGAAAGTATTACCATGCATTAGTTTAAAGGCCTGTTTCATGCTGTCTATGGTCTGACTGACAACATCCAGAGCTTTGGTGACCATAGCAACATCATTATAATTGACACCATTGATGACATCAAGGATAGACTGTGAAAAAAGTAACAGCTAGTATTGCCATGGTACAGTAATAAAATCAGATGGTAATACCACACTGTAAAAAAAATCTTATTATTATTATTATATAAATTTTTTTTTGGAAGTTGAAAAGAAAACAAAGATTACTAGATGTTTTAAAAGGCAGTACTATTTTAGTCTTTCTATTTCAAAATGTCATGTTGAATTCAATGTGTTGCTTGCCATTAAGTAATTAACTAGCAATTTCTGAGTGTTTTAAAGTAAATCTGACACAATTTTTTCAATGCATTTTCACATACCATGGTGCATCAAAGTAATTAAACAAATACTAGCATGGTGTATCAGTGTGAATTATTGGCTATTATGGCTTCTGTGCTCAGTGCTCAGTCTGTGGATTTGTAAAGGTGTCAGACCTTCAGGGCGGGAACGGCTGCCAACTCCACCAGCAGTGTCACCAAAAAAAATCCTCTTACACTTTCCCCACCAGGAAATGTCAGCAACAACTCCAGGTTACTTACAGGAAGCAAAAACAGTCACCATGAATGACAGGTCAACACTTAACTAGCCATAAACTACTTCAACATGTGGTTTACGATGTATAACATTGTTTTTTTTTTTTTACATTTTGTAATTGTGGTGTCTAATGCTTGACATACATTTAATTATAAGGTCAGATGCTGTGAATTCAGATCTGAATTCACACAGAGGATATCTACATATTCACCTCTGGACACAATGAAGTGGCTCCCTCTGCTGATTTTGAAAATCAATAACATTTAACATATTTATCTTAATTCGTCAAAATACTTACTCCATGGAAAAAGGTCTAGGAACAGCCCGTGTTCAGTTGTGCATGAAAAATAAATATATTATTACTGGTTAGTTTGGTTAATAATGTAACATCTGAAACACAGCCAATTTATCTGAAGTTTTTTCTGCCAATTTAAAAATAGATAAATAAATACAACCAGATTAATAATTTCATTACAAAAAACTGTAAGCAAAGTATCACAATTGAAAATGAAATGAAATTGTTTAATTTTCATGGTAACAAATTGCTTTGTCCCTGCCAAACTGAAAAATTTAATTCAGTTGATGATTTGACATTGCATTTCATCTGCAATCTTGAAGCAAGACTGCCAATATTAAAACAAACACGAGGGAGAAAAAAAAAACGTCTTTTGCTAATAATACATAATGATTACTGAATATGTTTTTTATATATATTTATTTGTATTTAATGAATCAAGCTTTTTCTTTTCTTTTGGGGCCTGAAATGGAGGAATTTAGATAAATATTGAATTAAACAATATTTAGCTGAATGCGTTTTTGTGCGGACACATTGGCTGGTTTAGGCCTATCATGGATTAATAATGATTATAGATTCAATATTTTTATTCGTCACATACACAATTATACAGAATATAACCAGCAGGGAAATGTAAGTCAGGTCCACTCCATGGACAGTGCAATTATATGTAACACAAACACAAGAAAATATACATAAATATAGGTATGAATTTGTTTTTATAAAAAATGAGAAATAATAATAATAAATAATGAATAATAATAAAAATATACATATATATATAAGATAAAATGTGGAATAAAATAAAATGTGCAGGATAGTATACTGTAGATTTAATAAATAATAAAGCATGAATGTGCAAGAAGAATGTGCAAACAGGTTGTACAGGGTATGTACATAGTAGCAATACAGATGGTGGAGAATAATTAATATCTTATTGATTATTAAGTGATTATTAAATGGAGTCATGTTGATGTTATGAGACCGAGTTTGAGTTTAGAAGCCTGATGGCCTGAGGGAAGAAGCTCCTCCTAAGTCTCTCAGTTTTTGCCATCATGCTACGGAAGCACTTGCCAGATGGCAACAAAATGAAAACACGGTTTCCAGGGTGATTTGAGTCCTTGATGATTTTGACAGCTCTGCTTTTGCAGCGTTTTAGGTAGATGTCCTGCAGAGAGGGGAGAGCAGACCCTGAGATGCGCTCAGCTAAGCGCACAACTCTCTGCATGGCGTTGCAGTCCTGATTGGAGCCGTTTCCATGCCACACTGAGATGCACTGAGTCAATACACTTTCTATGGCCACTGAATTGCTGGTGAGACCCTGAATTTCCTCAGCTGTCGCAGATGGTACAGTCTTTGCCTGGCTTTCTCAACCTGAGATTGAATGTGCATAGTCCAAGTCAGGTCTTCTGAGATGTTTACACCGAGGTACTTGAAGCTGCTCACCCTCTCCACAGAGGTCCCACTAATCACAAGAGGAGCGTAGGGCCGTTGCTGTCTCTTCCTGAAGTCCACAATCAGTTCTTTAGTTTTGCTCACATTCAGAGAGGGACAGTTGTCCTGGCACCATGATGTAAGTCTCTCTACCTCATCCAAGTATGGGGTCTCATTGTTGTTTGAAATGAGGCCCAGAACCACAGTATCATCAGTGAATTTGATGATAGAAGTGGAGCTGTGAGAGGAAATGCAGTTGTGTGTGTGGAGAGTGTAGAGCAGGGGACTCAGGACACAACCCTGTGGGGCTCCTACATTCAGGGTGATGGAGTTTGAGGTGAACTGTCCTACTTTCACCACTTGAGGTCTGCCGGTGAGGAAGTCTTGAATCCAGTCGTAGAGTGAAGAGTTTAGGCCAAGGTTCTGTGAGTTTTAAAGCTAGCTTGATTGGGACTATAGTATTGAAAGCTGAGCTATAGTCAATGAATAGCAGCCTTACATAGTCAATGCATGTGAGGGAAGAGTGCAGGATGTGAAAGATGGCATCGTCTGTAGATCTATTTGGGCGATAGGCAAACTGAAGAGGGTCCAAAGTAACAGGGATGGAGGAGCAAATATGTTTTTTTACAAGTCTCTCAAAAACCTTCATGACTATTGATGTGAGGGCAACTGGACGATAGTCATTCAGGCAAGAGAGTTTATAGTTCTTAGGCACAGGGATGATGATAGATTTTTTAAAGGGGGTGGGTACCACAGAGCTAGCAAGGGACTCATTAAAGATTGATGTAAATAAACTGGCAAGCTGATCAGCGCAGGACCTCAGAACATGGCCAGTAATCCCATCAGGTCTGGCTGCTTTCCTGACGTTCACTCTCTTTAGTTCCCTCCGAAACTCGTCCTCCGACACATTGATTGCATGATCATTGCTGCTCTGCCTGCTGCTTTCTGACACGCTGATCGGCATAGTCGCGCTGCGTGCCATTGCATTCAAAGCGGCCGTAGAAGGTGTTTAACTCGTCGGCCAGCAACGGAATAATGAATAGATGTTCCAGATGAGACGAGCAGGAGCAGATTGGAGATATTCCTGGGGTCACATCATTTCTTGTTAATCATTAAACACACTCATCCACCTTTGGATTTACTGGCCTCGGCTGTTCTGTCCATCCGTAAAACAGAAAAGTTATCAGATGGTGTTACAGCAGTGTCCGGGACCGAGGTTGAGAGCCATGTTTCAGACAAACAAAGGATATTACAGTCCCTTATGTCCCGTTGGAAACTTATCCTGGCTCTAAGATCGTCCATCTTATTCTCCAAAGATTGAACATTGGTGAGCAGGATACTCGGTAGAGAAGGACTGTGAGCCCTTTTCCTCATTCAGTCTGTTGCAGATCCTCGTTGCTTCGGGGGGTTATTCATGTGGCCATTGTTCTCCTACGCGTTCCAAAGAATCTTGAGTGGCCATGATGGATTTGAGGATAAAGTGTCCTGAAACAGGTTAATGTAGCGTTGTCCAATGTCCAAAAGTGTTCCTTTGTCAGAAGTGATCAGTGCAGACGTTATGTATGTAAAAAGAGAAAGCAAATGTGAGTAAAAAAGTAATAAAAGCACAATGTAAGTGGAGCTACCTGGACGGCTTCCCAATACAGCAGCGACATCCAGGCACGTGCGCAGACATTTTGAGGGGCAGGTGCTCAAAGTGGAAAAAGGCACTTCTCATATTTTTTTTCGAAACAAAACGTTGTTTTGTAAAATATATTAGGGATGTGCGATATTGACAAAATTGTATCGATAACGATAAACAATATTTTGCTGATTGTGTTATTGTGCTGATTTATTAAGGACTACCGTGGACAACTGACTCCTAAAGTTTTTGATATTCTGCATATTCTGTGGTGATCAGTGCACAGCAGTGACAGAAATGTATATTTTTCAATAAGTTTACATTTATTTTTTTACCTTGCATGGGGATTTTTACCTTTATAAAGCCCTGCATGAGTGCGCATCATATTTTCAGTAAAATTCTTAAATTGAATCAGTCAATTAGAATAAGTAATTTAAGCTGTTACCAAGCAAATTAAATCAGTATTGACAAAATTAATCTTTACACTGCAGAGAAAACACAGAAGCTGCATTAAAAGTGGCATTTAGATGCATTTACACACTGTTTAATGCAGAACACGAATGCATTTAACCTGCAGTTACAAATGCATTAATACGGTTTTGATATTTTAAACTTTGAATAATGATATTTGAAATCATAAAAAATAAATGAAAAATTACTTGTGAAATTAAAACTGCCAGTAGGTGGCAGCAAGTCACAGTTAATAAAGTGAGTCATTGCGACTGAACCGAATCATTTAAACGATTGATTTATTCAGGAAAAAAACAGCTGTTGCTCAGAGACTCAAATTGAAGTTATATTTGTTGGGGAAATAGATCAAAAACACTCAATATTGTGTCTAAAACGTAAGTGTCTTAATATTAAATTCTTCTTTATTGAACTGCTGTATAAATTCAATATCACATTTGTAATCATGTGGCTTTTTGGTGGGAAAAAAATGTCAGTCTTCGCGTGATACTGATTAACTATATGAAATGATATCAATATATACATTTATGCCCCCATATCTTGAATTTTGTGATTATTCTTAATCTAAATGTATTTTAATAAACGGAATCATGCAGTGACACACTTGTCTAACCCACTAGACTTCCTATTGCCTTAACTAAACTTCAGCTAACTTACATGGTAGCGCTCTCATGAGTCATGGATGTTAGCAAGACAAATGTATTATATTTGCCGTTTGCATTTTGGATAATTAGCCGTAAATTCGAGGCACAGGTAGCTTTGTCTTTTGTTTATCAACACTCACCTCCAGACCAAGACAAACACAACTGGAGAGGGAAGGAGGGCTTCACTTCTGTGGTTCTCTGCCTGTCTGTGATGTGCATGTGCCGAACAATGTGTGCTACGCTGCTGTGCTGCATGCCCCTGCGCTGAGACGCGGAGGGGAGAAAGGCATCAGAGCTCGACAGTCTCATTTCCTGACCCGAATTGATATTTTTATTTTTATTTATTTTTTCTCCCCAGAAAAGGTGGCACTTTCTCTCGAGGAAGAAAAAGGGCAGGTGCTCAAGCCCCCTTTTATGTCTATGTGTGCACGTGCCTGGCGCCATCTTATTGACAATGACAATAAACCTGCCAGTAGGTGGCAGTAAGTCCCTGTTTTCATACATTATTTATTGAATCATTCCAATCAAACGATTCGCTCAAAACCGCTGATTCAATTAGAAACAAAACAAGTGAGTCCATGCCAACGTCCCAATGTGCAGACTATCCATCCTAAATTATATGTACCATTGAATCACTAATTGTTTCCACCCAAATATTCAAATTTAACGTATGCGCAAAACTGGAATATCGAATAAAACATATGCAAATAAAGCACCGTTTCCATCCAACGGATATAATCATTTTCATATATTATATAAATTACTTGCGCCTCAAAGAGAGCAGACATAACACAATAAATGCTGTCACTGCGTTCGGAGGTGGATGCAAGCTATTTGGGAACAAGGTCGTGTAAGACAATTATACAGAAATACTTTGATGACTTTCCATTGTAGGAAAAAAATACTATGGAGGTCAATGGTGCCTCAGAACTGCTCTTTTTTTCCCACATTCTTCAGAATATCTTCCTTTGTGTTCAACAGAACAAAGACATTCATACAGGTTTGGAACTATTTGAGGGTGAGTAAATGATGACGGTGGCGAGCTCCTTGGACACTTCAAAGTTTGAGCTAACTCCGCGAAGAAAAATTAGCAGCTGTGTCGTGTCCTGCACGTCATTGCTCTCATCCAGTGCTAATGCAAACATTTTGAATTCTTTCACTTTTGTCCTGCTGCTAGGCATATACATTATCCCCCATTTCTTCAATTCGTCTGGTGATTGTACTTGCAGACCTCACACCTCCTCCGCAACAGCATTCATAAGTTTCTTGACAAACTCACCATCACTAAATGGCCTACCACTGGTTGCAATCAGTTTAGCTACCTGAAAGCTAGCTCGAACGGGATGTCTGATTAAATTGTGTTTGGCATAAATACTTATTCTGCTGAGCTGATAGTACACTTTTTAGCTTCAACACTTTGTCTTCTCTCATTTGGCCTTACAAGCTTGCATACTTTTCTCTGTGGCGGGTTTCATAGTGTTGGCGCAGTTTGTATTCTTTGAACACAGAAACTGTTTCTTGACAGATGAGAAAAACAGCATCTTCTTTGTACTGAATATAAAAATAATCACTTGTCCCCTTTTGGTTAAATACCCTAAATTCTGAATCAACCTTTCTCTTTCCCAATCGTTTCGCCATTTTGTCATCTCTTTGAATTTTCTCACTAGCTTGCACGCGTCACACCCCTTCCCGAGCTCAGAGCCCTCCCCCAGGACAGCACGCCTACAACATATTAACATACTCGCCAAATACGCATTACGTTTATCGTGCTAGTAGATGTAAGTGTGAAATCGTGAATTGTTAGCTTTTCATTAAACTCACAACCCCCTGCAGTTCCTTTATGAACCCTAGTTTGGGAAACCTTGATGTAATATGTTTAATGCACTTCACGTTGTAAATTATAATGAATAGAACAAGTTTTCTTACTCTTTGCATTTCTTACATCATTATGGTACAAGATAATTGTCACATACTGGATGGAGAGGCAAACGAGGATGAGTAAAGTAAACTTCTTTATTAAACAAACTGAAAGCCACCTTAACAAGTAAGTGCAATAAATCAGAATTCAATGAAGCTCAATAGACTGAGGAATTAGTAGTTCTTATCTTTCCCTTTAGTAGAGTCAAAGGGAGGAAGACATCCACAGCGATCCAGCATGTTGGTAAATAGACAGATGAAGAGCTAGTAACCTCGAGACCAGACAATGAGTGTTTGGAATTAGTGCAGTCTTATAGAGAGCTTGATTGGGGCTAACAGGTGAGGAGGAATCCCTGATGGAGGTCAAGTGTGAGTGATTTGACAGAGTGCAGGTGAGTGACCAGAGGGATGCTGCGAAATGCTGTGCAGTTGAACTGGTGACCGTGACAATAATGCTATTTAAATCAATGTGATAAACGAGTTAAATCAAAAGTAATCGGTATCTCAGGCTGTGTGTTGTACACCACATTACAAGGTGTCCGTCTCTCCTCACTGCTCTCTGGAGATTGGTCTGTCAACCCTGTCACCGACGATGCTTCAGGGCGTAGCGGTCTCTAGCGTAGACTTCTCTCAGTTTCTTCCGCCTGGAAATGTTGCAGAGCTGAGAGTCTTGCCACCCCTTCAGGGGTCCCTAGAGCAGCTAGATCGGCCATCTCCTGCCGGTCCTCCACTTCAGGGCACTGAGCTAGCCACTCTAAGTACACCAGAGGCCAGTCTCGAGAGACTGGTTCCCTTAATAGGTCACCTGGCGATGTGGGAGACAATGCCAAGCATGTCTCATTGTGTCCTGGCTGAAAAGGCTCTGGTTTTATCAGTCTAAACTTCCTTTGACATGACGCGGGTCTGAGGTGTGTCCAATAATATAAAAAAATAAAAAATAATGTTTGGAGATATTTTGCTCATAAGAATTTATAGGGGTGCCAATAATTGTGTCCAACGTGTATTTGAGAAAAAAATATGTATTTAATAATGATATTTACCACCCTTTTCTTGTTATCCAATGAAAGATTCGATTTTTGTGATATTTTTTTATAAAAGATCAAAAGGATTAACAATGTAGATTAATTTTCACTGCCTTCTTTGATCATATTTACCAAGGAGGCCAATATTTTTGGCCATGACTGTAGTATATATAGACTGATCAAAATTAGAAACGCAACTCTTTTGCACAAATTTTTCAATGAGCTGAACTCAAAGATCTAAGACTTTTTCTATGTACAAAAAGGCATATTTCTCTCAAATATTGTTAAAAAATCTGTCTAAATCTGTGTTAGTGAGCACTTCTCCTTTGCCGAGATAATCCATCCACCTCACAGGTGTGGCATATCAAGATGCTGATTAGACAGCATGATTATTGCACAGGTGTGCCTTAGCCTGGCCACAATAAATCGCCACTCTAAAATGTGCAGTTTTATCACACAGCACAATGCCACAGATTTCGCAAGGTTTTAGGGAGCGTGCAATTGGCATGCTGGCTGCAGGAATGTCCACCAGAGCTGGTGCCCATGAATTGAATGCTCATTTCTCTACCATAAGCTGTCTACAAAGGCGTTTCAGATCATTTGGCAGTACATCCAACCAGCCTCACAACCGCAGAACACGTGTAACCACACCAGCCCAGGACCTCCACATCCAGTATCTTCACCTCCAAGATCGTCTGAGACCAGCCACCCAAACAGCTGCTGCAACAATCAGTTTGCATAACCAAGGAATTTCTGCACAAACTGAAAACATCCCAGTTCTTGCATGGCCAGCATACTCACCAGACATTTCACCCAATGAGCATGTTTGTGATGTTCTGGATATATGACAGCGTGTTCCAGTTCCTGCCAATATCCAGCAACTTCAAACAGCCATTGAAGAGGAGTGGACCAACATTCCACAGGCCACAATCAACAACCTGATCAACTCTATGTGAAGGAGATGTGTTGCACTGAGTGAGGCAAATGATACTTCACACCAGATACTGACTGGTTTTCAGCCCCCCCACTCAATACAGTAAAACTGCACATTTTAGAGTGCCATTTTATTATGGCTAGCCTAAGGCACACCTGTGCAATTATCATGCTGTCGAATCAGCATCTTGATATGCCACACCTGTGTGCTGGATGGATTATCTCGGCAGAGGAGAAGTGCTCACTAACACAGATTTGTGAACAATATTTAAGAGAAATATACATTTTGTGTGCATAGAAAAAGTCTTATATCTTTGAGTTCACTTCATGAAAAATGGGGGCAAAAACAAAAGTGTTGCATTTATAATTTTGGTCAGTGTAGTTATAGATTAAGTTATACATATAGATTGTACTACATATTAGCTTGCTTATTTTTCTCAAGATCATGATCTATGCAAGACCATACTGAATGTCATACTAAAAAGAATCTAATAAACATGAATTGAGAGCTGTATTTCCAACATCACAACTTTGCTGGTTTTGGGAAATATCCAGTCAGAACACAGTAGAACTTGCAGCTGGCTAACTATGCTTTTGGGAAACTCGTCCTGAAAAAAGGGAAGATTTTAAATTGTACACTTCTGGGGGTCTTGCACCAGCTGAACAACTGCCATTGACATATGCCTAAATAGAAATGCTAACTGAAACGTTAGGAGCTATTGAAGACAAGCGGGTATTTAATAATTATTAAAGGGGTCAAATAATGTGATTTCAGGTTTTCATTTGTCTTTGGAGTGTTACAAGCCGTTTGTGCATATTTAAGATTGGTAAAGTTGCAAAGATTAAAGTCTCAAACCCAAAGAGATAATGTTTATAAAAGTTAAGACTCTGCCACGCCTTCCAAAAATGTCTCATTCAAACACGCCCCCACATGTCTACGTCACAGTGTGGGAAGATTTGAATAACAACTCCCAAACGTATATGCAATGAAAGAAGGCGTAACTTTTATTCTCGCTGTAGTATTGTTGTTGCCGCTGCCATGTCATGGAGATGAGCAAAAGTACTTTGTTTGGCCTTACAAATGAGTACACAACTAGAAATTAGTTGTTAAGTTATATTTACAACACTGTTCCAAAACCATACAATGCAAATATTAAAGTGTGTGCAGCACATTTTATGGAGGACTGTTGCCTGAACCTAAGAAAAAGTAGCCTAAATTGTAAACACTGTGAATGGCTGTGATGGGAACCCTATACATTGGGGCAATTCCATCTTCGCAAGGACAGTCTGGTGCTTCTGACTGAGAATGTTTCGATATTTAAAGAATTTGCTACTGACTATTCAAACGCGAATTTTGAACAGTAGTAGTAGTAGTAGTGCTTGTTTGGCATTTATACGATCACAAATGCAGACATTGTGTTATGTTTATGCAGCGCTGCGCAACACGTAAAAACACTGTATGAGTCATTATAATCAGTAATTATGTCCTCAATTATGTCCTCAGTGTCCTCACTGAATGCCATAAATGCCTCGTTTATAGTGGGTTAATTGTTTTAGTCTCGTCGTGCTAAACGACACGGCATCACAACATGGTAAAAGGGAGTAAAATTTCTGTCACATGCTTGAGGTAGTCGGCCAATCACAACGCACTGGATAGCTGACCAATCAGAGCACACCTCGCTTCTCAGAACGATGAGCTTTGTAAAAATCAGTGCGTTTCAGAAAGGCGGAGCATAGAGGAGCAACAGTAATGTACAGTAGGTGATTTTGTTTTTTTCCTTGAACCACATAAACACATTGCATTCCACCAAATACACAAAATAATGTTCTTTTTAACAACACCGTATGACCCCTTTAAATAATGATTTCCTCCCAAAGTTGGATAAAATGTACAAATTGGTAAAAATAGGTGAGGAAAACATGTTAATCACATTCATTACATATGAATCAATTTTAATGATGTATGTTCAATTAGTTTACCCATGTGGATCTCTTTTCTTCCAGTTGGCAAGAACTGCATCAGCGTAGATGAGAATCGGAGGCAGACCCAGTCTCTGCGACACCTCACAGAATGGCACCGACAGACTCCGTGGAAGAACCTGGATGTTCAAGACAGACATAAATAGTCAGACAGTTCAGTTCTCTGCTTCAGTCCTACTAATGGTTTGGAATGCATATAAAATGATAGTGGTACTTTTATTGTTTCTCTCTCGCCTTCCTGCCATACGTAACCCACAGTCATCATGCTCAAAGCCAGGTGGGCCAAACGCAACTCACGATGTGTTCGCAACAAATGAGTCTCCAACAGATGCATCTAAGATGGGATACAGAATACAAAGCAATCACAGGAACAATCATAATGGATTATTAACCTGTTTTAGACTCTGCATCCATTCTCACTACCAATCTGCTTTTCGTTTCGTTTTGTTTTTCCACTTGGTACCTACATCACAAAGATAATTAGATTTAAAGCCTGTTTGTGTTCAAAATATGTTACTTTTCAGGCCCGGGTCTTGCCAGCTATAAATAGGTGGGCGGACAGATATCCTGGGTGGGCAATTGTTGGGGGGGGGGGTTGGTAGTAGATAGATAGATATTTTTTTAGAATATTTATATCATACAGTATTTTTACACTTTGGTATCTACTCCAGATAGATAGATAGATAGATAGATAGATAGATAGATAGATAGATAGATAGATAGATAGATAGATAGATAGATAGATAGATAGATAGATAGATAGATAGATAGATAGATATTTTTTATAACATTTATAACATATATTATACAGATTTTGGGGGACTGAGGTGGAAGGAGTCAAACGTGTTTCTGAAGCGGGAGCTGGGGAAGTTGGAGTTTGTGAAGCAACAGCAGCCACACCATGGTCACTGCTGCTGGAGCCACTAGGCTTCTTTATAGGCACCAAAAATCTATGCATTGCATTTACACGCAAATACTATGACTTTTTAACACTTTTTAACACTCTTTATCACTTGCGAGACTGTCAGCGTCTGCTTCTCCATGACTGTCACTGAAGCCGCCCGCTTCGTGAGTGTAAACCGCGCCGTTGCTTTCAGCCAATCAAAATTTTACTGGTGTTATTTTGTGATTGGTCGGGGCATTCTACTGCCCTTACTCGAACTTCTCAACACAGAGCCCGCCTCAGATTGCTTTTAATCAATACACAAATCGTAAAAATGAGTCACGCTGTCTTTACCTACATTCTGATTAGGTGGGCAAGACAGACATTTGGGTGGGCTTAGCCCACCCCTGCCCATGCCTAGAATAAATAAATAATTTTAAATCAAGCATGGTGGCATATGCCAAGGCAGAATTTAACCCTTGTGTGACCTTTCGGACATTTTTGTCCTTTTCAGTTTTGTTTTTTATTATTTTGCCAGTTGCATACATTTTGGCACAGGTGTGTATTTTTATTGGAATTTTATGATTTCACTCCCATTTCCTTTAATAAATCTATTTTGCACTACACTGTAAAAAAAAAAAAGTTGGGAAAACTTACAATTTTAAAGGCCAAAGTATACTTCTTTTTTCATGGGTATGTTAGCTTATGCGCACAGACGTATGCGCAGCCTTGCAAAGTGTACTTCATTTGACTCGTACACAGACGTTCAACGCATGCGCTTTGCACCTAATTTTAATACCTCTCCTGGCCTAGCGGGGAGAACAGTTCCCTGCTAGGCCGTAGGGAACAGTTATGAAGATTACAGTGTGACGAAAGACATGGAAGAAAAACTCATAGAAGTCTGGTAAACACAGCGGAAAGCCTAGCCGTGACCAAGTATTCCTGCAAGCTACCGTTTGGGAAGCCGTAAAGTGTCTAAGCTTATTCCGGAGGTGTGTGACGCTTTTCTTCGGCTACCTTGTGAATCGATACCACCATGGCAGCGTTTCCACCTTGCGGATAAACTAATTACTGCAAGAGAGTTTAATGCCCATGTGCAACGTGCGCATACAATGTATGCACGGTTACAAAACCGGGGCTTTTTTGTATATAGTACGCAAACTGGGGGTGCGCATACAGTACGCACATACTATTCTGATCACGAAATTCGCATCACGCACACTGTACGCTGTCCCTCGCGTACAAGTACAAAGTTTAGTATGCTTTGGCCTTAAGGCAACCCGCTTCAGCAGATTTTTGAGTTTTCTCAACTTCTTGTTTTAAGTTTAAACAACAAAATGTTGAGAAATGTCCTAATAAATCATTTGAGAAAACTGAAAAATCTGCTTTAGCTGGTTACCTTGAAGGTACCCCAAAAAATTTTCCTCTCAGGACCTTAAGGACAAAAAGATCCCCATTGAAACCCATTAAAACTGCTATTTTTAATCACATCGCCATTTAATTGTAAAATGATGCAATTTTTGTTAATAGGCTTTCATTCTATTGGCAAGGCTTCAAAATTATTATATATTTTTTTAATTTTACAAGATGGTGCCATTTTTTTCAGGTTCGGCCCATAAAGAAAATACATGTTTTATTTATGTCTTCTGCATATTATAGAGCCAATTGGATAAATAATGCAGCTATAATTGTGTGGGTTGGTATGGACCTGTGTCAAAAAAATTGTGTGTGTGCTTGTAATTTTTGAGACAGAAAAAATCTACTGCAAATCACAAATCTAACCACTGTCTGAACCAGAAGAATTTTGCTGGCATCTAATGGGGAAATTTGGTACTGTGCCCAAACAAAATCGTACTAAAAGATAATTATTTGAGGCATCAACCTCAAATTTGGAACACAACTTGTTTCGATTTATGACTTTGAATTTCTAGCAGGTTTAGAGTTCAACATGTTTCATAAAATATATATATTTTAAATAAAATATCAAAAAAGTTTCATTTTGTACACTTTTTTTTTACTTCAACAATAATCTACCATGGGTCTTCTTTAAAATGAGACCAAACTTAAGTCTGTGCTCCCAAGCTTCACATTTTTATGACAGTTTTTTGACACGGACATCTATGTGTATCTTTTTTTTATTGACACACAAGGATCCCAAGGTTTTTTCTCCATTCTGTCACCGATGGAGTTTTCGTTCCTTGCCGCTGTCGCCTCTGGCTTGCTTAGTTGGGGAATCTTAATTTCCAGCAAAATCATCGACTTGATTGCACAGATATTATTTACACTGAACTGAGCTGGACAATGCCATCACTAAATTCAATAATGAAATGCATTCAGCTGAAAATTGAGTGCTAAATCCTGTCATTTTACATTATTGACACAATTTGCCTATTTTGATATTGTGCAGTGCTTTGTTACAATTTGTATTGTTAAAAGCGCTATATAAATAAAGGTGACTTGACTTGACTTACATGATGACATTCACCAAACCATATGGCAAATACAGATGGCTGGGAATGCCAATGGACATCAGCCTCAAGCCAGAAGTATTTTAGAGAAACCTCAGGTGAGACATTAGAAAGAGCAAACCAGGACCATGACAACAAACTAAGAGCACTGCTAAATAGATTCAGAGAACAGAGCATCAAACTAAATGCAGAAAAATTTAAACTGAGAAGAAGCAAGGTTCCTTACATCGGACATATACTTACTGCAGAGGGCTCAGAGCAGACCCTAAAAAGGCACTAGTGGTCAGAGACATACCACATCCTGTTGATGTTAAGGGTGTCCAAAGGTTCCTAAGCTTTGTAAACTATTTCTCAAAACATTGTGATCAAATGTCAAATGGCTGTGAGATTCTGAGGAAGCTAACTCATAAAGACAGTATCCAGTCAGATATGCATGAGCAAGCATTCACATACTAAAAGCACCAAAGCTCCAATCCTTAAATATTATAATCCAGATGAACCACTGACACTTTAGTGCGAGACATCAGAGATTGAGTTAGGAGATACTTTACGTCAGAAGAGGGTGCCAGTTGCTTATGGAACACCACTGCGTTTTCATTTAAACATTTTAATAAACCCGCAGAAATGTAGATCAGAGAATAAACATTACAATGAAATGAAATATTATATCAAACAGCATTGCTTCTTTTCATTTTAAAATATTAATAGATTAATAGAATAAAGAACAAAGAGGAACTGTTAGATTTACCTAAAGCAAATTATATAACTATACCAGCAAATTATACCACTACAGAGACATCAGAGTCAGTGGCAAATGCCAGAAGGACTAGCCGAGGATTTGCTCCTTTCAGTGGGATACATGAGCATTGAGCACCCGGTGATCGTGTGGAGCTCACGTCTTCAAAATCGGCGAAGCACATTTTCAAATAGGTGCTGTTTTTATAAATAAACTGCACATTTGAGTTTTAAACATCTACACTCTCACCTGAAATACTTTTTTAAAACTACATTTAATAACACAATAACAGTAATATTTAAAAAACATATGCGAATATGGTGGTTTAAATACAGTGCTGCATGAACTCAACCAATCAGCATGCACAGCGCCCAAGTCCCGCCCCCGAAAGTTCTGGATTTTTGAAAAAGTTCTACCTCATGAGCAGGTACTTTCTGAGGGGCAAATTTGTACCCGGAACTTTATTTAAATCCTGGTTCCTGTGGTGGAAATACATCAAATACCGGTCCAAAGACCAGAGTTCTGCAAGACTGCAGAGATATGACGTCAAAGTCAAGTATATCCCAAGGAAGGACATGTTGCTAGCTGACATGTTGAGCTGCTTGTTATACTTACCTGAGCATTAGGGGTGTCCACGAACAAGGATTTTCATAGTCGAATCGGAATTTTCGAATCTTGCTGATAGTCGACTGATATTCAAATAATATATTTGGGGCGGAGGCAAAATACATTACCAAGAGACAATTCAGACTTTCGACAGTCATAATTACTGACGTTAACACACAGGGAAAACGTGTAAAGGATGCCTCAAAGATACAAAAATCATGTTTTATATTTTGATAAAAAAATAGTTCACATTAAATGTCAGCGAAACCCTAAGAATTTACAATATATATATATATATATTTTTTTTTACAACATTATCACGTTATATAGGCTATATGACAGCAGTTAATAATGTTCTGCATTTGAGCTGCGCACGCAAAATATGACCAGTAGAATGAAGCATTTGATAGCATGTTTTTAATCAATGGGATTTACCTCATCATTTATCTCAAAGAATACGCTTCGTTATTTATACAACATGAAACCTTATAGGCTATCTGCACAAAATATCCCGAATGCAAATAAGCGTGTCTGCATCCCAGCCGGCACATGACCGAACTTCAACGTTGAAATATGGTTGAAATAAGGTCAGTTCTTGTTTCAACGTTGAAACAACATTGAAACAATGTTTAATGCTTAATGGTTGAAAACCAACCGGTTCATGACCAACCTTCAACGTTGAAATATGGTTGAAAAAATGACAGTTGTTGTTTCAATGTTGAAACTACGTTGAAATAATGTTTAATGCTTAATGGTTGAAAAGGGGTAATAAAAACACTTATAAATCAACTTAGATTTTTTTTTTTACAAGATCTGTATGTCAAATCACTTAATGTATGTACAGAATAAATAATTTCTGCCTTTTAAATAATTGTCACCGTCCCGTATACGGGACGCCTAATTTTACTTCAATATATTACCATTAAATCTTAATCTAATCATGACAAACTATATATCGTTGGAAAGGTCCAAGACTCCTAAATAGATATTGTACCACTGTTTGTTGTAAAAAATTATGTAGGAGCAGTAATAGATTCATTTATGACAAGAGCGCACCTCAAAATTTATACACCATAACAGGAGCTCTGATCTTTGACACAAAAATGATATTCGTTTCCTTTTTTTCCTATCACATGTTTTAGTAATCATCATATATTATATATCATTTGAAAGCTTATAATCTCAAAATTCATCCTGTGAAAACCGTTTTGAAATCGGACATTGTGTTACCATAGAAATGGTACTTTAAAATCTTTTAGCGGGCTCCTCCCCTTTAGTGGGAGGTGTCATATTCCAAATGTATTACGGTCTTATAGAATCACAACTTATTATAATCTTGACAAAATACATATCATTGGAAAGGTCTGCGTCTCAAGATTCCATATTTGGTGGTCATTTTGTGATAAGAGTAATATTGGGAGAGAAATTGATACATTTGTTACAGAAAAGTGCATAAAAAAATTTAATGGGGTTTGAATGGCACCCGGTGGCTGTTTGTGGTATAACGCCTAAACAAAATTGCATAGTAACCTCAATTTTTTATATATCAACTTCAAATTTGAAACACAACTTATTTAGACATATGTCTTTAATTTTATGCCAAATTTGGATTAAAACATATTTTGTAAAATATTTATTTTATATAATATAAAAATAATAATTGTACATTACATTTTATTTACAGTAAATTTAAACTTGTATAACTTTTTTTTATTTCATTTTTTGAAATGATTTCACTTCTGCAATAATCTGCTGATTGTCTTCTTTAAAAAGAGACCAACCTTAGGTCTGTATTCAAAAGCATTCATGCATTATAACAATTTAACTTTAAATAGTGCACTTTCAAGTTTTTCAAAAAGGGGGGGGGGGGGTGACAGTTAAGGGGTTAAGATCATTATTATTATTTTATCATCATTTTACATTTTTATCATGAAACCTTCTGGTATAAATATTATCAACAACAAAACTAAACCCATTGCGCTGCTTACCATGCTGAAACCATTCCTATTGGTTATTTAACCTTATTTGCTTCGATCATGATTGGTTAATTTGTCTGTCATTCATGAAACTGGCCAATGAAACTGTGCGCGCCATTTTAAGTTTGAAAATATGACCGTTATCCTGACCGTCTTTCTGAGTGAGGTCGCTGAGCCTGTAAGTGAGAGAGCTGCTGCACAATATGGCGATTTTCAGAGGAAAACATTAGAATATTTTAAACAAATTCATCATTTAAAAAAAAAACGAAATTACATAAGCTCATTTGTTCCCGTTTAACTGTTCAACAGTCGTTGTCATTATTTATGTCGATTCAGGTAACGTTATATCACGAGACTGGAGGTGAGACTAGCCAGAGAAAGAGGGAGAGCGTGAAAGAAGTGGTCTGCGAGGGCGCGGGATCAAAAAGGTAAGTCTGATTTCACAAATATACGCAAGGTCATGAGTTAAACGCATTATGTGAGTGCTTGGAGAATTGTAATTGCACAGTTTGTTGAATTAATTAACTCGATATTCAGGGAATGCTTTTCCACATGTGTGTCGTGGAGGCCTACTTTTACAGTTGTCGATTGAGGCTTAACGTAACATTACACGTGCCGCTAAAATAATGGTTGCCTAAAAATTCACTCTGGGGGGACCGCTGGAATATTTTAAACTCACCACTGAAAAGGTTATTGACGAGTTAGAAGCTGCTGCTTGTCATTTTCCTTCACTGAATGATGTGGCCGACGTTAGCTCGACGTGGGTGTGATATTCATGCACATGTGCGGTGTGTATTTGCGTCAAGAGTGATGTTCGATAGTGTGGGCTCATGTTACAAAACGTCTCGGGTTACTCGTGTAACCCTTTTTCTCTGAATAGGGAACGAGACGCTGCGTTGAACGCATCGGGAACGCCCACTGCGTGACCGATGTCTGAACCCATATAGAGTCACGCCAATTCATTGGCTGATGTCAGTACGGTCAGTAAAAGTCAGGACGGAGTTGGGAATCGTGAGCAGCGGCACCCTTCGCCACAAAGGAGAGCCCTTGGCGTCCTTGTCCGGGTTGATGGAGTGTGAAGTGCTGGACTGACAGGTGGCCAGCACGGGGTACGAACGCTGCAGGGGAGAACCGACTGTGTCCCCACACACACGGCCTGCTGGCGGCGAAAGGACGGACTGTAGCGGGGGAAAGACAACGCGTCCCCCAACTTCCAGAATGAGAATAAATGAGGATGAACTCGTTCCGCACACCAAGCCTTGAGGGGTGGCTGTGACAGTTTTGGGTGAGGAGAGCACGTTTGAAGCGGGCAGAAACGCTTTTGCAGTCTGACCTCGCCTCGTAGCGGTGAAGCGGCTCTCCTCGTTCCGACCCAAAGGTCAGGAACGACCCGGATTGGCCGAAGCTGCAGGCCTATAGGGCCGCTTCATGTCAACCCGTCTGCGTGGGCGCTGGCGGGGGAAGGATCAACCACGGGCTCCCCAAACCGTAGTTGGGGGAGGGTGCGTAGTCTGGGTGCCACTTCTGCCAGAAGGCTCCTTTCTGGGAAGCGATTGCTCCCTACACAAAGAGGAGGAGGGAGTGGAATGGTCCCTCATCCTCCTAGGCATAAACTGCTTAAGAGCAGTCGATTGCGCCTTAGCGGAGCGGAATTTCTCCACTACCGAGCTAACCGCTTCCCCGAACAGCCCAGACTGTGAGATGGGTGCGTCCAGCAGGAACACTTCCTCCTTCTCACTTATCTCGGTGAGGTTTAGCCACAAATGGCGCTCTGTGGCCACCGAACCCGCCATAGGGCGCCTCACGGCGCGTGCGGTGTGCTTAGTGGTATTTGAGAGCTAAGTCAGTGGCTCTGCGCAGCTCTTTTACAGCCTCCGGAGTCAGACCAGTCCCCTCGGATTTCCTTGAGGACGTCCGCCTGGTAGGCCTGAAGGATAGCCATCGTATGGAGGGCTAGGAAACAGATAATCCTGCGTGAATTCAACCGGTGAATTCACGCGCACATGCTCTGGTGAGGGAGGGAGAGAAAGGCGGCTCGCCTGTCTGCTCACTCTCCGTCTCTTCTAGCTAAACATCCGAACCCCAGGTCGCGGATTCACGAGAGGCCGCGGATTCACGCGAAGTCGCGGAGGCCTCCGGAGCGCGACAGGGAAAGAAAATGGATGACTCCTTTTCACACACCTCAAGCCGAGAGCGGAGGGTTATGAGACGGAGATTCTCACAAAATTACATTCAAATCCCATAAACCGCATGCGTAAACCCCAAACATATAATTTTACTTATCTATGCGGGTCATAGCGAGCGATGAATCGCGCGCACGGCGGTTGACAACGGAGATATTCCATGGCACTTCACCGCGAGGAGAACAAAGTTCCACTGTAGGCAGTCGCCGAAGTGCAAATGGAAGAATCGCGTCCGATTATACAGTTATTGGGCAAGAAATTCGCAACAACAAAGGGTAATGTGACCGCTTCGTGAAGGCAGAGAAATCTGAGGAGTGGATGGCGTGTTCACCAGTATGAGCTGACGACGTGATTGCGTCAGAGACGACATCGCGCCATCAGCCAATGAATTGGCATGATTCTATATGGGTTCAGACATCGGTCACGCAGTTGGTGTTCCCGATGCGTTCAACGCAGCATTGAGTTCACCTATGAAAGAGAACGAAGCAACACTACAGTGTCCGATGCAATATATGCAGTAGTGTAACAGTGAACAAAGGAGGCAACACTGGTAATATAATGAAACACTAAGTAAATACAATGCATTGCTTGTGGTAGATGTTGTGTTGTGTTAATCTGTCAGTTTTTTATAATTATTCTTACAGACAATTTTTTTTATTCTTTTTAGCAAGCATATTGGACAAGACTTGGAGAAGTTGATGACACAGACATGGTGAAAAAATCAATGTCTGCGTAAGTACTTTTCTTGCCATTTCACTTAGCGTCTGCAATTCTGAATCATGACCGGGATCTTTTATAGCTGGGACGGATCCATTTTTCAGTATCAAATGATGTGCAAATCCAGCACTGCACTGTGCCTTGTTGATAAAATGTTCATCAACAAACACACTTGCAAAACTCTGTTGTTCCGTTGCACTCACTTTAAACTAGTGGTGGGCCGTTATCGGCGTTAACGTGCTGCGTTAACGTGAGACTCTTATCGGGCGATAAAAAAAATATCGCCGTTAATCTATTCTCAAAGTTGGGTTGGGAGCTGGGTCTATACTACGCAAGCTATGATGACTTTCACCCTGATATTTTAGCGCGGATGTATACCTAGCCGAATTGCACTGTAGGGGGCGAGAACGAGTCTTCGAAATTCGAACTAGAGGCTGACATTTTTCCGGGAATCCCGCGGGATGGGAAACAAAATCGCTACGAATCACGTGATTGGGACGGGAGAGGAAAATATTTAATCTGGAGTGGGCGGGACCGGGAATAGATATCCAACTTTACACACAAATATACCTTTTATATAAATAAACTATAAACTGTATATTTTAATTCTGAACTCAATTCTAGTTGCCCTGTCTCTTTATGCTCTCCTCCTGTTTGCTTTGGTGTGGCTGGTTAAGTGAATGACGCAGTCCGTGATGGACAGATTGTTAACGGCTGGTCTATGTGGTAATACACTCGGGCAGGACATCCAAACGCTCACCTATCATTCATCAACCTCAAATATGGCTGTAGGAGCCAGGTGTGGTTCTTTTGTTTTGAACATTTTTGATGCGATAATTGTGGCACCTGGTGGTGGCGGAAGTAAAAAGAATATATAATCTGTTCACCTGTGTGTTGGAGTAGGGAGGGGGTGATGGGGGAAGTCTTACTTTGCTGACCGCTAAAGAAATTCTATCGCTGTTTAATGCTGTTAACATGACTTTGGACACCATTTCATATGCCAGTGAAACATTTACGGAATGTATTGAATGCACTACCCTGTTTGTTTCGCGTGCAAATAAATCAACAAAAGGCAGTCTGGATTCATGATCATTCTCAGCAAGCGTGTCGGGCAAGTTTCCTCTAATCAGCCTCTCGGCGACGAAAATAACGGTCCCCAAGATAGTCGCCTAATATTTGTCAGCAAAATAAGACGTATAGCCAACTCTATGTTCAAGGACAAAAGGAAAGGAAGCCACATTCATCGAACGCCGGTGGATCATCGGCCATTGAGAGTGAAGATCATACGTGCATTCCCGGCTTGAATCTTTGGATAGCGGCGGCTGCCCGATTGCATCGCACACAACCAGTGGTATGTAACCTGTGTGTTTTATACTGTGTTATGGCTTGTTGAACGCAGTTTTGGAGAGGTTACTGCCACTTGTTGTAGTTTGGTGTTGCTGTCGATTGCCGCTGGTCGGTCGTTGCGATTGTTATGGTTATTAACGTTGTTGTTGGATTTAACGCGTTGGGATTGTTGTGGCTATTAATGTTGTTGGGTTACGTTGGATTCATACTGTGATGGTTATTTGCATCTGTCTGTATGCACAAAATGAGTGGATCAAGGGCTGGCTCAACTTCATCTAAAATGGAGAAAAGAAAAATCACTCTGACCGCAAAGGCTTTGGCAAGCAAGATTGAGTTAATTCAGAAACAGTGTAAAGAGGAATTAAACAAATTAAAGAGCCAGATATTGTCTCTCAAAGAGCTCATGGGGGATGATCAAAACGTTTCACAAGTTAAAGCACAGTTTGATGTTCTGCTGCAAGCGTCTGAAAAAGCCACTGCATTGCACAAATATCTGATGCCTTTAATTCCATCTGATGAACAAGAAAGACAAGATGCATGGTTCGTAAGCATCATCGAATACAATCAAGGATTTATTAATGATGCCAAAGCGTGGATTTCAGAAGTCAGTAGGCCTTGTTCAGAGCTAACTCATGATGTTGAGTGTCATCAAGACGTTCTGTCAGGGGAAAAAGTTGGGATTCATGAGGATGTAAAAAGGGGACAACAGCAACCATCTTCTCAAAATGATGATCAGGATGACATATTGCCATGCGACAGTATATCAAACTTAAGTAGTGGAAAACAGGGTTCAAAATCAAACGTTTACACTACTTCATCTGCACGTCTTAAAGCAGAGGCTGAAATAGCTGCTCTGCTCGCCCGTCAAAGTTTGTTAAAGGAAAAAACATTCTCTTGAGGAGCAGGAAGAGAAATTAAGACAACAAAAGGAGGAACTTCAGCTTAAGGCTGATATAGCCGCATCTATGGCAAAGGTGAATGTTTTAAGAACCTCTGGATCTGGTGTGCGGAGGGCTGTTTCTCATCGATCTGATGGTATGGAGTCATATTTTAAGAAAAGGAGAAAAGCAGTTGATGCTCTTAACTTTGATGCAGAGACTTTTGTTCCACAAAATCTTGGAAAAGACGAAGAGGGAAAACCAGCAATTGGAGGGGTTAAAACAGAAAAGGGTAGACAATACCATTTATCCCCATCAGAGGCCCTCGGAGTTCATGAGACAGAGCACAGTTCCAAATACTACTGCACCATCTGTGTCTCGTCGTGGAGATGTTCATACACTCTTTTCCACAAATATTGATAGTGATCAGAAACATATGTTATCTATAATGGAAAAACAGAATGAGATAACATCAATGCTGGTGCATCAGCAATGTCTTGCATCACTGCCTAAAAGAGAGATTCAAATATTTGATGGCGACCCTCTACAGTACCATGCTTTTATGCGGTCCCTTGAACAGGTAATTGAGGGAAAGACAGACAATGTTGAAGATAACCAGCATTTTCTGGAACAGTGCACCAGGGGCCAACCGCAACAACTTGTTAGGAGCTGTCAACATGTGAGTGATGGCTCAGGCTATGCAAAGGCAAAGGCTTTACTGCATGAAAACTTTGGAAATGAACATATGATTGCATCTGCCTATTTGAACAAGGTTTCTTTATGGCCAACAATTAAGTCAGAGGATGGAAAGGCCTTGCATGCATACAGTCTGTTCTTGCGTGGATGTTGCAATGCCATGGATGAGGTTCATAGCCTGTGTGAATTGGATACCCCTGCCAATATGATTGCTGTGATTAAGAGATTACCCTACAAACTGAGAGACAAGTGGCGAACAGTGTCATGTGACATTCAGGAAAGGTATCATCGGAGAGCTATATTTGTTGATATTGTGACTTTTATGGAGCGCCAAGTGAAAATCTTGATGGATCCTGTGTTTGGAAATCTACAGGAGGCACCAGCGTTGGTGGCAATTAAAGAAGGCAGCAGGATAAAATCACCTCGCTTAAGGACTAAAGGAAGTAGCTTTGCCACCGCCGCTACTACAGTTGAAAAGACAGTAACCGGATACAAGATTAAAGATGAAAAGTTATCTGAAAGGACTTGCCTGTACTGTAAAGGTAAACACATGTTGGAGTTTTGTACGCTGTTGGAGAAGAGAGCTCAAAGTGAGAAGATTGATTTCCTAAAAGGGACTGGAGTTTGTTTTAGCTGTTTGTGTACTGGTCACATCAGTAAGGAGTGTAGGAAACGTCTTTCTTGCAAAACATGTGGCTTAAGGCACCCTAGTATGCTTCATATCCACCACAAGGGTAAGGGAGCAGATTTAGAGAAAGGCAAGAGCAATTTAGAGAGTGCAGTGGGCAGTTCTTTGGTTACAGTTCAAACCAGTGGTCTTACTGGGGCCGGTGAACAAGACTTTAAGCTTGCCATCGTACCAGTAAAGGTAAAATCAAAAAGAGGTCAAAAGATAGTGGAGACCTATGCCTTTTTAGACCAGGGCAGTTCAGCATCCTTCTGTACAATGGGTTTGATGGATAGACTGAATCTCTCTGGGAGAAAAACAAAGATTCTTTTGCGCACTATGGGCCAAGAGAGAATTGTGGACAGTTGTATTGTGTCGGACTTGGAAGTGGCTGGATTGGACAGTGTTTGGTATTGTGAAATGCCATACATCTTTACACAACGTGAGATGCCTGTGAATAGGAGTAACATACCACGACAGGAAGATCTGCATAAATGGCCTCATTTGAAATATGTGTGCTTGCCTGCGATAGATGCAGATGTGGAGCTTCTAATAGGCATGAACGTGCCCAGAGCCTTGGAACCACTTGAAGTTATTAGGAGTGTGGATAAAGGGCCCTATGCCATCAAGACAATGCTTGGTTGGACGGTAAATGGACCTCTTGGTGAAGGATGTTGTGATGGACCTGACGTGTATCAGTCTGCAGTTACCATCAATAGAATTTCTGCTGTAACACTTGATGAACTCTGGAAACAACAGTTCAAGACAGACTTTCCGGAGTGCAGTCAGGAGGAACAGCCAGGACCTTCAAGGGAGGACTGTAGGTTCTTAGAAATGGTTAACAATACTGTGAAATTAGTTGATAGCCATTACAGTATTGCATTACCTTTGAAGGACAGAAAAATAAGCATGCCTAACAACCGTAACATTGCAGAACAACGCACCCATAACTTGAAGAGAAGGTTTGTCAGAGATGCATTATTCCATAAGGATTACACTGCCTTCATGAATAACCTTATATCCAGTGGCTATGCAGAGAGAGTGCCAGTCACAGACCTATCGCGCAGTGATGGAAAGGTTTGGTATATCCCACACCACGGGGTATACCATCCGAAGAAAGGGAAGATGCGAGTTGTTTTTGATTGTGCAGCATCATTTCAAGGCACATCACTCAATGCACAACTCTTGACTGGTCCTGATCTGACTAGTACGTTGATTGGAGTCTTGACCAGGTTCAGGAAAGAGTCTGTTGTTCTGATGTCTGACATCGAGGCAATGTTTCATCAAGTTCAAGTTCCAGAGGAGGATGTGGACCTATTGAGATTTCTTTGGTGGCCCAGAGGAGACTATACTCAGTGTATGGAGGAGTATAGGATGACTGTCCATTTGTTTGGGGCAACGTCCTCTCCAAGTTGTGCTAATTTTGCTCTACGAAAGTGTGCAGAAGACAACAAAGACTTCTTCAGCCAGCAAGTGTTTGAGACCATTATGTACAATTTCTATGTAGATGACTGTCTTGCTTCTGTAGCCTCAGAACAGGAAGCTATATCCCTCTACAAAGACCTTACAACCATCTGTACAAAGGGCAGCTTTCATTTAACAAAATGGATAAGCAATAACCGCAGTGTGTTGGCCTCAATACCTGAGGAGGAGAAAGCAAAGGAAGTTAAAGACCTGGATCTGGACCATGACTCATTGCCTGTTGAAAGAGCACGGGGATTGCGTTGGTGTGTCCAGTCCGACACCTTTAAGTTCAGCATAAACATTCAGGAGAGACCATTGACTCGTAGAGGGATCCTTTCAACTGTCAGCTCTTTCTATGACCCTCTGGTGATCCTAGCTCCTGTGGTTTTTTCAGCTAAAAGGATTCTTCAGGATCTGTGTCGGAATAGGCTAGGATGGGATGACATCATACCAGCAACGGTTGCTCAGGAGTGGATAGATTGGATGAAGGAACTACATCAATTGGAAGGTTTCAGCATCAGACGATGTTTAAAACCCCTGAACTTTGGAGAAGCAACCACTGCTCAGTTGCATCATTTTGCTGATGCAAGTGAGGCCGGATATGGTATGGTTACCTATCTATTGCTGCACAATAAACACTCTCGGATGCACAGCACCTTCATAATGGGAAAATCTAGGGTAGCACCTCTAAAGCCTGTTACTATTCCACGCATGGAGTTAACAGCTGCTGTTGTAGCAGCTCGTATGGACAAACTGTGGAGAAAGGAACTAAGACTACAGCTCCAGGAATCCGTTTTCTGGACCGACAGTACTTCGGTATTGAAATACATTAAGAACGAAACCTCAAGATTTCGAGTCTTCGTGGCAAACAGGGTCTCAGAGATTCTTAAGGTTTCTGATGCATCTCAATGGAGATTTGTGAACACTGTATATAATCCTGCAGACCTTGCCTCCAGAGGTGTGAAGGCGGAGCTATTCCTAAACAACAAAACTTGGATATCTGGTCCCTCATTTCTCTTGCAATCAGAAGAAGACTGGCCTGTTAACCCAGAGGAATTGCAACAGCTTCCATCTGGAGACCCTGAGGTCAAGGTATCAGCTGCGATTGAAGTTTTGCCAATAGGGGATCAAAATGATGCCGTGACTTGTTTGATCAACCGCACCTCATCATGGACACATCTAATAAGAGTGATGGGTTGGATTCTAAGATTTAAAGCTTTGTTTTTGAATCTCAGGAAGAAGAAGGGTTTCACTGTACATCTTGTTGAGTCTGTGTTAGATGTAACTCAACAGGAAGATGCTCTCACCAAGGACATGCGTGGTTTTAAGAACAAGCTTTATGGTGGTTATCTCTCATTGGGAGAGATTAGAGAAGCTGAAATTGAATTAATCACGTTCTGTCAGAGAAGGTGGTTCTCAGAAGAGTTCTCTTGTCTTCAAAAGGGTGAGGGTGTGAAAAGAAACAGCCGTATATATAAGCTCAATCCAACACTAGAAGACAGTGTGTTAAGAGTTGGAGGACGGCTAAGTAAGGCTGCTATGCCTGAAGAATCAAAACATCCTGCCATATTAGCTAAAGACCTTCACATCAGCGACCTCATCTTGCAACATATTCATCGAGAGGTTGGCCATGGAGGTAGAAATCATATGTTGTCAAGATTACGCCAGAGATATTGGATCCCTGGTGTTAGAGGTTCTATAAGGAAGATCTTGGCAAGATGTGTGGTGTGTCGGCGGCTACAGGGAGCTGCGGGTCAACAACAGATGGCTGACTTGCCTGTGGATAGAGTTTCTTCAGAAGAACCTCCCTTTAGTTATGTTGGAGTCGACTACTTTGGCCCATTTGAAGTCAAACGTGGGAGGAGTCTTGTGAAAAGATATGGAGTTATCTTCACGTGTTTGGCAATAAGAGCAGTACACATTGAAGTTGCTTCATCACTGGACACAGATTCTTGCATTAATGCATTTCGACGTTTTATTGCGAGGCGAGGACAGGTCAAAGAGTTACGGTCAGATAATGGCACTAACTTTGTCGGCGCAGAGCGCGAGTTGAAACGTGCCATTGAAGGATGGAACTTGGAACAGATCAATGATGCACTCTCGTTAAAGGGAATTAAATGGACCTTCAACCCTCCCACTGGATCACATCACGGAGGAGCATGGGAGAGGTTGATTCGTTCTGTCAGAAAGGTCCTTAATTCTACCTTGAGGACACAAAGTCTGGACGAGGAAGCACTCTACACAGTGCTCTGTGAAGTGGAATCAATTCTCAACAGTAGACCCATTACTAAGGAATCCACAGATCCAAACGACTTGGAAGCATTAACTCCAAATCACCTTTTGCTTCTTAAAACTAAACCATGTTTACCTCCTGGGCTGTTTCAGAAAGAGGACATGTATGCATGGCGAAGATGGAAGCAAGTCCAATACATGGCTGATTTATTTTGGAAAAGGTGGACTAAGGAGTACTTGCCACAATTGCAAGAACGACAGAAATGGACAAAGATCAAGCGGAATTTTATTCCAGGGGACATCATACTTGTAGTGGATGATTCGGCACCCCGGAACTCCTGGATCACTGGAAAGATAACCGAAGTGATTGGAGACAGAAGAGGACTCGTGAGACAAGTCTGGATCAAGACCCAAACCAATCGTATATGCAGGCCTGCAACCAAGATCTGCCTTCTGCAGGAGTCAGCTGAATCTTGATTGCGGTATTGAATAATATGACCTTTCAATTGAATCGACTGGACTATAAATAAACACTCTTTATTGTGTATTGCCCTGCATGTGTAATGTGTATGTAATTATTACTGTGTATTAACTGTAATAATTAAGGGCCGGAATGTAGGAGCCAGGTGTGGTTTTTTTGTTTTGAACATTTTTGATGCGATAATTGTGTAATCTGTTCACCTGTGTGTTGGAGTAGGGAGGGGGTGATGGGGGAAGTCTTACTTTGCTGACCGCTAAAGAAATTCTATCGCTGTTTAATGCTGTTAACATGACTTTGGACACCATTTCATATGCCAGTGAAACATTTACGGAATGTATTGAATGCACTACCCTGTTTGTTTCTCGTGCAAATAAATCAACAAAAGGCAGTCTGGATTCATGATCATTCTCAACAAGCTTGTCGGGCAAGTTTCCTCTAATCAGCCTCTCGGCGACGAAAATAACGGTCCCCAAGATAGTCGCCTAATAATGGCTTTTCCTCTGAAAGATGTATGTAGTAGCAACTTTACATGGCCGCTCAATATGATGTTAACCTAGAGAAATGTGCGCTATTGAAGTGTTTGTGTGGAGACTGGAAGCGCGTTTGCTGCAGGACAGGCTCCGGTGCGCTCACTTGCTCTTAAAATCTCCGTCATTTTTGGTCATACAGATAAAAGTAACCTAATACATCTTTCGAATTTGTAAAGACTCTACGTTTATTTGTGTGCACTCAGAATAACAACGAAACGTTGCGCTTTTAAGCAAACAGGATGCACTTTAGGTCTCATGTGAACTTGAGAATTCACTCCCGTGTCACCCTCTACTTCGAACCTGTGTGTATGCCTAACGTTACTGTGAAATTACCACATCAAACGTGACGTACTAACATGGATGCAGCTATGAAGCCGCCGGGTTTGCTTCAGGGAAAAATTATTTTTAAGAAGCTTCCCAATGGAAACTGTAAACAGTTCATCACAACATCTTATGTAGGCCTACAGTTCAAAATTCATGTTTAACTGAATAAACAGTTAATAAATACAAGTACATCTTATTGAACATATTTTATTTTCATCACCAATTATCATAGTAGAACAGCTTTCTCAAGCAGTTTGTGATGCATTTTGGAAACAGGAGATGCGCCCCTGGTCTAATGCGCCACCTGGCTTGAGAAACCCGTTCTCAAAGACTTACTTTTAGCCATTATTTGGGTAGCACACATATTCTGAATGCCTTCGGCAGAATTCAAATGAGACATTTTAATCTAGATTAATCTAGATTAATTCCAAGATTACAGTGAGATTAATCTAGATAAAAAAAATTAATCTATGCCCACCCCTACTTTAAACACACTTCCCAGACCCCTTCAAAAAGACAGCAGCTTTGTCATAGCACTACCGACTGAATTAGCCTGTGGTTTAAAAAATGCAAGTGGAGCAAGGTGAAACTGTGGTAGTGGTATTGTTTCAGCTGCAGCCAGTGTTGCCAACTATTTTCAATGGAAAGTAGCTAAAGTCTGCTCGTAAAGTCGCTAAATGTCGCTAGATGACGTCATGCGTAAATTTGCATATTAATGACGTAATCACGTCCTATTTTGCATTCTGCCTAAAATGACGGTGTATAACTGTTTTCCCTAATCCGTGCTCACATAATGTACTTTAATATACAAGCCGAGTGTCCAGTATAAAACTGTTATCATTTAGCGTTACATATTTTCTGTCAGACAACGGAACTGAACTTGTAAAAGCAGTTACATAATCTGCAATAATACAATTCTGGATTTTGCTTTTTATATGTGTATATGAGTTTAAAAAGGTTAATTAAGTTTATTGTTGTGTATGAGTAAATACAATCACGTACAGTCTCTCAGACGTAGCCCAGTAAGCGATTTTAGGAGTTCAGAAACTGGAATGAACTAAAGCTCTGTGACAGTGAGTAATATAAGTGCATGTGATAAAAAAAAGGTAGAAGAAAAAATTGTAAAATTAAATAGTTTTATTTCAAACACAGGAGAAGCAGGCCGTTTTATTTCAGACCACAGGATTGGTCCGTGGCAACACTGTGTGCACATGCGCAGCTGATTCACATCTATGTCAGCTGCCGTGCGATCACTGGAACGTGCTGCTCCTCTCAGCCAGAGCCAGCGCTCACTGATCAGAGCAGACACGGGGAGAGGTGTAACTCAATATCTCTGCTCGCAGGACAGTACTGGCGACATTTGGAAAGTTGCTAAGGTTTTTCCAAAAGTCGCTAGATTTGTTGCTAGGCGCTTTAAAAAAAAAAGTCGCTAAAGGGGTCTGAAAAGTCGCTAAATCTAGCGACAAAGTCGCTAAGTTGGCAACACTGGCTGCAGCAATAGTGTCTTGAAGGGGGTGGGATGTTTCAGATACCAGAGAGCATTTGATTGGTCAGAAGGATTAATGATAAGCTGAAGTATGGGGTGACGTCAAAAAAAAACGAAAAGTGAATTAATTTTGGCAGAAGTGACGAACTGCAAGTTTTGAATGCTTATATCTTCTAAATGCGAATTTTCTCACTGGCTTATAGATAACCTTAAGACTAACATATTGATACTAACACCCAAAAAACTTTAATATTGATTTCACAGGGACTATAAATTAAGCAAAAATTAATTTGGTTATATGATCAAATTGATTTAATCATATTTTAGTCATTGTTTTTACTGTCTTGATGTTTCATTAAAATGGTTTAATTTTTTGTTTTACAGAACTCTCTCAAATGGAGTCATGTCGCAAATGAATTTGAAGGGAAAATATGGGAAGCTCCCATTTTCTCAGACCCAGCTCTTCCAAATCATATGTGGAAAGTAAAAAATACATATGTGATGTGTTCTGGAAAAACCCATTACATGGTGAAATTTTACCAATTTCACATCTGTTTTTCTTTTATAGCTTGTCTGTAACAAAAGATAGGATTATCTGAAATCGATTGATCGCTATGATTTTTATTAATGGATTTTTTTTTATTTGTGGGCTTTTTGTCATTTAACTATTTGTATTTTGAAGAAAAACAGTTTTAAAGACTGGCAATAAAAACAAAAGTAAAACAGTCAAGTATCACGAGTAAAAGTCACTTTCCTATGATAAATTACTTATCTTAGTCACTATACATATAGTAAAAGATGTAAAATAAAGTTAATGGCACATAGTTAGAAACCTGCTGTCAGTTTTTACACACGAGCAGAGATTGTGGCAGCCATTTGAGGAAACTTCATCGTTGGTCCTTCATCTCTGGATGTGAAATAGTCCATTATAACATAAGTTTAGGGCACTGACATCACCAGGATTGAACATGATCATTTAACAGCTCAAACTCTGTTGTTCTTACATATGAGAGAGATAGTGTTTTCACCTTGCCACTGTAAATCGGTATTTTTCTGTACTAAACACAATAATTTTGCCAAGATATTTACAGAGATGATAAATGTTATAAAATAATAACGTAGTGAAAAGCTATGAAAGATATTTAGAGATGATAAACGTTATAAAAGAATAACGTAGTGAAAACCCAATTTTAACACATTATTTTCCTGAACTCTTCCTCAAATAAGAGTTGAACAACTCATTGATATTTGTGTTGGAGTGTCATTTGGATTACCACTAATTAACACAAATTATCATTAACAATTTCATGTAACATGTTTTAATGGAAGTTAAATTTAGTTTTTATGCCTCTCGTAGTGTTTTTTTTTTCTATGCAAGATATTTGTGCACATTTCTTTTTGTCACCTAATTGACCTTATGCACGGAACGTTCTGATTTAGTTCTGCAGTAATATAAGCCAGTTCAAAAACCTTGTTACTTACTTTCATATTCATGGATATAACTAGAAATGTACAACTTAAGTCCTTTCTCCTGTTTGCTTGATGAAGCCTTTGAGTGTATCTGGATCACATCATTGTTGACCTGAGGCAGATCCTGAAGGCAGTGAGCAAAGGCGGATAGTAGTAAAGTACATTTACTTGAGTATTGTACTTAAGTACACTTTTTGAGGATCTGTACTTTACTTGAGTATTATTTTTTCTGGAAACTTATGACTTTAACTTCACTACATCTGAAAGACAAATATTGTACTTTTAACTCACTCCACTACATTTCTATCAAAGTAGAAAGTCATTCTTATGTAGCAGCTTTGAAAGATAGTGGGTGAATGTTTTTTTTATTTTATTTTTTAGATATCAGTAATCACACTAATCCGGTTACATTAAGTGATTTTCCCAGCATTTTTTTTTAACACTGACCAGTTGCAATAATAAAAATCAATAATAAAAAGTTAATATTGCGGTATTAGATACAATATTGTCTGATTTAGCAAAATTGTGTAAACAAAAATATTACCTCTAAAGCCACAGAAGAACTGTTGTGCATCTCCCAACAAAACACAATAGGTGTTTGACTTGACGCAGCACTGCACAGACATGTATGATATATAATGTGCGAGAATGACTGAGCTGGCTTATCGAAAACAGGGAAGCTACTGTGCATAGGGTCAATTGTGATCCTAGTAACTTTTACATCCTTAAAAGCTTTTCCATAAATTTATAGCAATTTTGTTGATCTGGGCTGTTTTGATTTTTCTCTTTAGATGCAGTCATCAATGCACACAACACAACAAGTACAAAAGTAATGGAGACCATGTCCAAATATTTAAAATATGCACCAGAGAGGATGGGTGGTGGTGGCAGTAAGAAGACCCCTTTTTGAAGACACCTTTTTTTTTTGCACCAGAGAGGATGGGTGGTGATGGCCGAAAGAAGACTCTTCCTTGAATATACCTATTTTTTTATATTGACTTGCTAGAGAAATGTAAAAATGTAAAATGTAAAGTTCTACAAATTACTTCTTACTAGTTCTAGTAACTCACTCTCTCTCTCTCACACACACACACACACTCATCCTCTCACATGCACACACACTCACCAACTCACTCTCACACACACACTCATCATCTCTCACACACACATGCTCACACACTCACTCACCAACTCACTCTCTCACACAAACACACTCATCAACTCACACACTCACTCATCAACTCTCTTTCTCTCTCTTACACACACAGACTCTCTCACACACTCATCAACTCACACTCACTCATCAACTCATTCTCTCACACACACACACACACACACACACACACACACACACACACACACACACACACACACACACACACACACACACACACACACACACACACACACACACACTCATCCTCTCTCACACACATGCTCACACTCACTCATCAACTCACTCTCACACACACTCTCTCATCAACTCACTGTACACATCACTTCTTACTAGTTCTACAAACTTTCCTTACTTTTACTTGGATTCCTTTTCACTTAATTGTTGAGATTTTAGAATGTTAAGAAATGTGTACATATGTTGGTCAGAAGTTTGGAAATGGTAAGATTTTAGTGTTTGTCAGCGTTATGGTTTATGTATTTTTGGTCAAACAGACTTGAGCAAGTTTCCAAACTATATTTATAATTATTTATTTATACATGTTGTGTGAATCTTTGCAGTGTGTATGAAATAAGAATGAAAAGCTTTTTCCCGCTGCATTATGATATATCATTAAACCCTTAAGAAAGTGCTTTGTTGTTGAGTGAGAATTTCTCAAGAAATTCTGTGAAAGTGTAAATGTACAATATAGATATACTGTATATTTAAATTCTAAGAAAATAATTTTTCCATTTGGCAAAATTGTTCAAATGTTTTTCTTTAGAAAATGAAGCATCTCATCCCTGCACTGCAGATTTATGGACATCTAATTGTTAGAATGGGTTTTTTCACAAAAAAAAATATGCCGTCCGATTGCAAATCATGTACAGCAAGTTTTATTAGTTACTGAAAACACGAAATATGCACCAAGAATCATAGTTTACATCTCGGTGTTGACGTTTAAGCTAAATTGGAATATTAACAATTTGAAAAGTGAATGCTTGCTTGGACATTTAATGACGATCGACCTTTGAAAGGTACGCCGGTGAAACAGGGTCACAATATCAACGTTGATTCAATAACCCGAAAGGTAAGCGTGAAACAACGTCGCGATTTCAATGGTGAATCAACGTTGTTGCTTCCGAAGTGAAACGATGTCACAATATCAACGTTGATCCGTTTTGCAAAATCGAAAGGTAATTCACCGTTGATTCAACCATGGTACCTGTAACATATGACAGGTCAGAGGCGAGAGTAGATCCACTAGCAGCTTTATTGTACAAGGTCAAACAGGCAAATATCAAGCAGAGGTATCGAGGGCAACGTAGAAAAGGCAGAGTCGAAAACAGAGGCAGAGCAATGGGTCAGGGCAGGCGGCAGACAGAGAGGATTACCATGAAACAGGCGAGGTCAGAGAGGCAGGCAGCAAACGATCAGGAGAGGAGGTCAACAGTCCAGGTAGTGCACGGTAAGACAAACTGGGAAATACGCTCGGAAATGTAGCCAGGGGGAAACAAGACTTCGCACTGGGTGAGTGTTTGTGTGCTGCTTTTATGTGAGTGAGTGAATGAGGTGCAGGTGTGGTGAGGCAATCAGGGTTGATGAGTGAATGGTGACAGCTGTGTGATTGGTGTAATGGTGGACGGGAATGTGTGTGTGCAGTGCATGATGGGAGATGTAGTCCCAGGGTGATGTGCAGTTGTGGTGAGTGGTAACCAGATTCATGACAGAGCCCCCCCCCAAAGAGCGGCTTCCAGACGCTTCACACACACACGGCACAATCCAGGAGGGCGGTGGAGCGGAGGTGGAACCGGGGGAGGGAATGGAGGGCCAGGTCCATGTGGGGCCAATGAGACAGGAGCCCACCAGGGCAGGGCGGACGAGACAGCAGGGACGTGAAGGGATACTGGGTAGACCGCTGTGACGTGAGGTGACTCTGGCAGGTCAGCGGAGGCGTGAGGTGACTCTGGCAGGTCAGCGGAGGCGTGAGGTGACTCTGGCAGGTCAGCGGAGGCGTGAGGTGACTCTGGCAGGTCAGCGGAGGCGTGAGGTGACTCTGGCAGGTCGGCGGAGGCGTGAGGTGACTCTGGCAGGTCGGCGGAGGCGTGAGGTGACTCTGGCAGGTCGGCGGAGGCGTGAGGTGACTCTGGCAGGTCGGCGGAGGCGTGAGGTGACTCTGGCAGGTCGGCGGAGGCGTGAGGTGACTCTGGCAGGTCGGCGGAGGCGTGAGGTGACTCTGGCAGGTCGGCGGAGGCGTGAGGTGACTCTGGCAGGTCGGCGGAGGCGTGAGGTGACTCTGGCAGGTCGGCGGAGGCGTGAGGTGACTCTGGCAGGTCGGCGGAGGCGTGAGGTGACTCTGGCAGGTCGGCGGAGGCGTGAGGTGACTCTGGCAGGTCGGCGGAGGCGTGAGGTGACTCTGGCAGGTCGGCGGAGGCGTGAGGTGACTCTGGCAGGTCGGCGGAGGCGTGAGGTGACTCTGGCAGGTCGGCGGAGGCGTGAGGTGACTCTGGCAGGTCGGCGGAGGCGTGAGGTGACTCTGGCAGGTCGGCGGAGGCGTGAGGTGACTCTGGCAGGTCGGCGGAGGCGTGAGGTGACTCTGGCAGGTCGGCGGAGGCGTGAGGTGACTCTGGCAGGTCGGCGGAGGCGTGAGGTGACTCTGGCAGGTCGGCGGAGGCGTGGGGTGACTCTGGCAGGTCGGCGGAGGCGTGGGGACGTGACTCTGGCAGGTCGACGGAGACGTGGGGTGACTCTGGCAGGTCGACGGAGACGTGGGGTGACTCTGGCAGGTCGACGGAGACGTGGGGTGACTCTGGCAGGTCGACGGAGACGTGGGGTGACTCTGGCAGGTCGACGGAGACGTGGGGTGACTCTGGCAGGTCGACGGAGACGTGGGGTGACTCTGGCAGGTCGACGGAGACGTGGGGTGACTCTGGCAGGTCGACGGAGACGTGGAGTGACTCTGGCAGGTCGACGGAGACGTGGAGTGACTCTGGCAGGTCGACGGAGACGTGGAGTGACTCTGGCAGGTCGACGGAGACGTGGAGTGACTCTGGCAGGTCGACGGAGACGTGGAGTGACTTTGGCAGATCAGGCGCCCACCAGGGCGGAGCAGACGAGACAGACGCCCACCAGGGCGGAGCAGACAAGACAGACGCCCACCAGGGCGGAGCAGACATGACAGGCGCCCTCCAGGGCGGAGCAGACGAGACAGACGCCCACCAGGGCGGAGCAGACGTGACAGGCGCCCTCCAGGGAGGAACAGACGAGACAGACGCCCACCAGGGCGGAGCAGACGGGACAGACGCCCACCAGGGCGGAGCAGACGGGACAGACGCCCACCAGGGCGGAACAGACATGACAGGCGCCCTCCAGGGCGAAGCAGACGAGACAGGCGCCCTCCAGGGCGGAGCAGAGATCCCTGGCCGAGACTGGGACCTAGAGGAAACGGAGACACAAGAGGCAGAGAGAGCACATTTGGTTTCAGGAACCGAGGCAGGGAGTTTAAGCGGCCATGGTAGATCCGGGGACTCGGGCAGCCATGATGGATCAGGGGACCTCATGGGCCATGGCGGGTCCGGGGTCTCCGTGAGCAATGGAGGGGAGCTCCCTCCATGAAAGTTCTTGGTGAACTCCACTACCTCGAGGGGGCACTCTGGAAGCGCTGAATCTCGGTGGCGCTCGGGCGGCTCTGACTCTCTTGGGCACTCAGGTGGCTCTGACTCTCTTGGGCGCTCGGTAGAACTGGACGGAACCAGCGGAGGCATTGTTGAGCTGGGCGGGACCAGCGGAGACGAAGGAGAGCTGGGCGGGACCAGCGGCGAAGGCGAGCTGGGCGGGACCAGCGGAGACGAAGGAGAGCTGGGCGGGACCAGCGGAGACGAAGGAGAGCTGGGCGGGACCAGCGGAGACGAAGGAGAGCTGGGCGGGACCAGCGGAGACGAAGGAGAGCTGGGCGGGACCAGCGGAGACGAAGGAGAGCCGGACTCTGTGAGCTCCTGGATCGGAGCGGCCTCTGGAGCGAACTCTGCGAGCTCCTGGATCGGGACGGCCTCTGGAGCGAACTCTGCGAGCTCCTGGATCGGAGCGGCCTCTGGAGCGAACTCTGCGAGCTCCTGGATCGGGACGGCCTCTGGAGCGAACTCTGCGAGCTCCTGGATCGGAGCGGCCTCTGGAGCGGACTCTGCGAGCTCCTGGATCGGAGCGGCCTCTGGAGCGGACTCTGCGAGCTCCTGGGACGGAGCGGGCTCTGGAGCGGACTCTGCGAGCTCCTGGGACGGAGCGGGCTCTGGAGCGGACTCTGCGAGCTCCTGGGACGGAGCGGGCTCTGGAGCGAACTCTGTGAGCTCCTGGATCGGAGCGGCCTCTGGATCGGAGTGGCCTCTGGAGCGAACTCTGTGAGCTCCTGGATCGGAGCGGCCTCTGGAGCGGACTCTGCGAGCTCCTGGGACGGAGCGGGCTCTGGAGCGGACTCTGCGAGCTCCTGGGACGGAGCGGGCTCTGGAGCGGACTCTGCGAGCTCCTGGGACGGAGCGGGCTCTGGAGCGGACTCTGCGAGCTCCTGGGACGGAGCGGGCTCTGGAGCGGACTCTGCGAGCTCCTGGGATGGAGCGGGCTCTGGAGCGGACTCTGCGAGCTCCTGGGACGGAGCGGGCTCTGGAGCGGACTCTGCGAGCTCCTGGGACGGAGCGGGCTCTGGAGCGGACTCTGCGAGCTCCTGGGACGGAGCGGGCTCTGGAGCGGACTCTGCGAGCTCCTGCGTGGCACCCACCGTAAAAGGAGAGCCACTCAGCTGTAGTGCGGTATCCATATACCTCTCCAACGTCCAGTTAGGATCATGCAGCGGCATGATTGAATGAAGAGGTTCAGATAAGCCCCCATGAAAAAATATCATTAAGCAGATGTTGTCATAATGAGTCAGGTGTGCCAGTTCGAGGAAGTCTACGACATAGTCCTCAATGGACCTTGTACCCTGGCGGAGTAACATCAACCTTACTGCTGGATTCATTCTGTGGCGAAGTCTTCTGTAACATATGACAGGTCAGAGGCGAGAGTAGATCCACTAGCAGCTTTATTGTACAAGGTCAAACAGGCAAATATCAAGCAGAGGTATCGAGGGCAACGTAGAAAAGGCAGAGTCGAAAACAGAGGCAGAGCAATGGGTCAGGGCAGGCGGCAGACAGAGAGGATTACCATGAAACAGGCGAGGTCAGAGAGGCAGGCAGCAAACGATCAGGAGAGGAGGTCAACAGTCCAGGTAGTGCACGGTAAGACAAACTGGGAAATACGCTCGGAAATGTAGCCAGGGGGAAACAAGACTTCGCACTGGGTGAGTGTTTGTGTGCTGCTTTTATGTGAGTGAGTGAATGAGGTGCAGGTGTGGTGAGGCAATCAGGGTTGATGAGTGAATGGTGACAGCTGTGTGATTGGTGTAATGGTGGACGGGAATGTGTGTGTGCAGTGCATGATGGGAGATGTAGTCCCAGGGTGATGTGCAGTTGTGGTGAGTGGTAACCAGATTCATGACAGAACCTGACGTTGTTTCAACGGTGAAACAACGTTGAAATACCGGCTGGGGTGGCTCTGAATTAACACCTTTTGTGGATACGTTATTCACGCAACAATGTGCAGAAACACAGCAACTAAACTCAAAAAAATTCACAGCGTTTTATTATAATAGTGTTCTCGTTATAATGTTGTTATGTATATGAAAGTCCCAGTCATTACTATTCTACATTGTTGTTTGTCCTTCTCGAGCTGCGCACTGAAGATATAATCACTGTACAGTGAATAACTTCACTGTAAATCAACCAAATGTATACGAGTTATACGAGATAAATGATATATATACAATATATATAAACCATCTGAAATATTTTTTAATCACTTATACCCTACCTGAGTCTTTCACTCTGTCATTAAAGATTTAAATCCCTGCCGCCAAGATGCTCCTCTGTCAATCACGGATTATAGAAAGTGAAACTTAAATCTGAAGGGGTGGTTGTATTTATTCACGCACGTTGAAATATTTATTTAAAGATTTTTCTTTTCAGATTTTTCTTTACAGCATTATCATAATAGGCTGTATATTAACTTATTGGAAGAAAGACGATAGTTCTGTTTGAAATCAGACATTGAGCACCCCCATATAGACAAAATGGCATGGTCATAACATGCATGTCCTGATTTTGCTGAGTTAGATGTGTTCCTGGGTCAACAATGATTGACCCTGGAACAACATTTTAATCAAAATAAATTAATCTTGACCGTTTCTCTACACCTAAACCTAATCTTACCCACGAGTAGTCCCTAAAATCAGAGGAAATTATAGATTAATGACACTTATTTACAAGCAACAAAAACTGATTGTAAGCCTAAACTTCACAAAAATTATAAAATTGTTATTCAAATCTGATTGGTTAATATCAATGTTGTTCCAGGGTCAACAAAGATGTTGACCCAGGAACTTGTCGCACTTGGTAAAATCAGGTTCTGCATCATAACACCCCGTGTATATTCAACTGTGAGATTGGAAGTCAAATCAGGTGGTTTCTCCTACCATTGCTATGCTAATGACACATAGCTCTACTTTTGTTTCAACCAGAAGATCCGTAGCAGTACGAACAATAGCTGTACATGGATGAAGGGCATTCACCTGCAGCTCAACTTAGCAAAGACTGAGCTTCTAGTCTTCGCTGTCACTTGATTCTATTGAATGATTTCACTATCCAGTTAGGTTCATCAACAATTATCCCATCAAGTTTTGCCAGAAATGAGTAATTTTTGATGACAAGCTGACCTTCAAGAACCACATTGAAAAAACACGTTTGATTAGGCAGGTTTGCATTGTACAACATCCGAAAAAATCAGGCCCTTCCTAACGGAACTCGTTGCACAACTTGTCATTTCTAGGCTGGACTTACATCATGTGCAATCATACCTCTACAAATGATTCAGAATGCAGCAGCACGATGGGGCACATATGGGCCCACATCACACATTTATTTATCTTAGGCTACTGGTTGTGCATTGCATCAAATTCAAGACATTGACGCTTGCATACAGAACAGCCACGGGCTCAGCACCCTCTTACATCCACTCACTCTTGAGAATTTACATCCCCTCAAGAATCCTGAATTCTGTAAGCGAGCAATGCTACATGTACCATCACAGAGAGGCACAACATTTGTGTTTAGATTATTGTAATTCTTTATTGGGTGGTTGTTCTGCACGCTTAATAAACAAACTCCAGCTTGTTCAAAATGCAGCAGATAGAGTTCTTGCTAGAACCAGGAAGTATGACCATATTAGTCTGGTTCTGTCAACACTGCACTGGCTCCCTATTAAACATTGTATAGATTTTAAAATCTTGTTAGTTATTTATAAAGCCCAGAATTATTTCACGATTTCACACTTACATCTACTAGCACGATAAACGTAATGCGTATTTGGCGAGTATGGTAATACGTTGTAGGCGTGCTGTCCTGAGGGAGGGCTCTGAGCTCGGGAAGGGCCCGAACCCAGAGTACCCCCCCGGTGTGATGAGAATTCTAGTGATATGGTGGAAAAGGGGTGGGGGAGGGATGCTGCTTAACCGTCGACTAGGTGGAGGTAAGTCAGCTGTATTTATATCCAAGGGTTGATTACCTTGATTGCGTACCCCCTGGCGAGGCCCCTAATTAGGCTGAGTATCTGACGTGCTCCTTCCGAACTTAGTTAATAAAAACTTAAATTAGCACTCAGTACCTGAGTGAGCTCTTATCGCATTATAGTCCTCCAAGTCTGCTGCATTCTCAAAACTCTGACCATTTGATAATACCTAGAATATCAAAATCAACTGGATCCTGTCTGTATCCAGATCAGATGGCGGATCACCACCTAAAGATGACCTCTACAGTGCTGAACATCAGCGGAGACCAGGACACCCAGATGAGGCCCAGAGACAAATCCCCAGTGAAGACCTCATCACCTAGACGGCCATCGGGACAAGCCCATGGGCAGTGTTGGGGTAACGTATTACAAGTAACATGAGTTATGTAATAATATAACTTTTTTCAAGTAACTAGTAAAGTAACGCATTACTTTTTAATTTACAAGAAAATATCTGAGTTACTTTCTTCCCATTTATTGACTGACAGTGTGCTGTGTGAACATGATCTTACTGTAGTTCTCGACTAAATGTGAACGTGCATTAATTCATCCCACTCGCAAAAAACTGATTCAGTATTCGTCAAAATTAATTAAAACAGTGCAATGCAAACTCAGAATATTATGCAAACCTGCAATAATTGAATATGTTAAACAACACAAATGTATCTGATATGACCAAACACCTGAGAAGAGATGATGACAACCCCATCGGATGACCTCAGAGGAAGCCAACCATCAGAGATTATACTGAATTAACCAAATTTTGATGTCTGAAAGAAAACATATTGGTTATTAATTATCTCAATTTATCTTTTACTTTCATGAACCACTTCACATTTTAGAATTTTGAATTATTGTGCCAAGAGTTGTACAGTCAAGACCGTGTTTACAGACAAACCAACAATATACAGGCTATGAAGATCACCAATGCTTTACTTTTGAAATGTGCAACAATGTAAAAGAGAATTTATATTTATTAGTTGATAATGCAATACACTGTTATTCTGAGGCCCCAGTAACTGTTGCAGAAGACCAGAGAGCTACCATCCTGCAGACTTCAGTTCCAACTAGGGTTGGGAATCGAAAATCGATTCCAATTCCAGAATTGGATACTTAAGATCAGGTACTTGTTGTCTTGTTGTCAAATAAAAATTTCGATTCCACATATCGATTCCTATGCGCTTTTTTTTTTCTTTATCTGTGAGGACAGATGTGACCTAGCGATCTGCCAGGACCTAGCTTGCTAATCTAAGCGCTCCAAAGTTTGGATGCATTTGCGATCAGAAGCCAAAAAAGCTAAGTATAATATCTGTGATAGCTAAACATGTTGCAGTAAGGATGTATGCCAGTAAGCCAGTAAAGGCTGTGTGTGAGCGCCTCTTTTGAGGTCAGAGGAGTGAGGTTTACACACAGCCCTTACTGGCATACATCCGTTACACGTGCAGCAGTGCCACCACTGATCTAAGCTTGGCCACGCTGCTCAAAACTGCAGTTTTTGGTCCCCTTTTTCTTGACAAGAAAAGCCTTTATTAAGACGCAGAACCGGTGTATTTTTTTTGCATCCACATCAAACAGGAGATTTTTCAGACGTGTGCTTCAGCTTTGCCTTAGCGCCAGGCGCGAGTCAAATGAGCGCGGAAAAGGTACACCAGCCAAATGAGCTTTGGTAGAACTATGAGATGCTGTTGGGCTATATGTCAGTAAAAAAAACGTTCCTGTCCTGTCAGCCGTGCTCACGGCGCGTGCCCTGATCGCGTCATCATAAATAAGCGCACAAGAAACTGCATGCGAGTCTGTCGTCAGTTAAGTCATGAAATTACTAAAAAGGCGATTAAAGCCGCAAACTGTGGATGCATGTATGAATGCATTACATTTCAGAACGTCTCTCAAATGCATACTAAAATATAGGCTCTCGTGCGATTCCAGATCACAATAAGGTGCAAGCTGATATGTATTTTAATTTGTAATTTAATGCACAAGTAAATATGAGCACAGTGCACTTATACTAGAAAGCATGCACTATTTTTTCATTTATTTTAAAAGTTCAAAGGAAAATAAAACCATTTAAATGCATAAAACAACTACTTTTACAATCGGGCATTTATGTGCTGTTGTCGTCCAGCCTTTTTCACATTCTTATTATCACTAATTGCATGTCTCATCCATGAGTATGTAATGTTACATTACTACGCCAGTGGGTGGCAAAACGTGTCTGTTAAAATGTATTTGTCTTCAAATCAAATCAAATCAAATCACTTTTATTGTCACATCACCACAGCACAAGTGCCTTGGTGAGTGAAATTCTTACGAGCGTGCTCCAGACAAAAAACAAACTCGCATCCTCAGATCCTTCTACACCTGCACTATGGAGAGCATCCTGACCGGCTGCATCACCGCCTGGTTTGGAAACAGCACTGCTGGCAACCGCAGGGCTCTGCAAAGGGTCGTGCGAACTCCCCGCCACATTGTTGGAGGTGAGCTTCCCTCCCTCCAGGATACCTACACCAGGCGGTGTACAAGGAAAGCCTGGAGGATTATCAAAGACTCCAGCCACCCGTCCCACAGACTGCTCTCTCTGTTGCCCTCAGGGAGACGTCTCCGCAGCATCTGATCGCGCACTAGCCGACTGAGGGACAGCTTTTTCCCTCAGGCTATCAGGCTAATGAACAGTCAGAAATAACTCACCTACATCACACTCCCTCTCACACAACATGCCATGCACTGCACTTTAACACAGTTCCACTGGACTACACGCACACACTGCACTAACACATCTGCTATCACTGGACACCATACAATGCACATCCACGACACTGCATATGCATAATCTGTTGCACCTTTGCACAACTATCTGCTGCTCAACCAATCTGCTGTTAATTTATAATCTGTTGCACCTTCACATTATTACTATGTATAGACTACATAATGTATAGATAGTGTACATAATGTAGATGTGTACATACGGTGTATAATGTGTAGTTGATAACTAAGTATGTCTTTATAGTACACTATGTGTACTGAGTATATGTATGTGTATTTTGCACATTGTCTTCTGTACAGTCTGTAAATATGTACTGTCCATATGTAATTTTTTTTTTTTTGTTGTTGTCTGGAGCACGCTCGTAAGAATTTCACTCACCAAGGCACTTGTGCTGTGGTGATGTGACAATAAAAGTGATTTGATTTGATAAATGTTGCAACCGTTCAGAAACATTTACCATTAGAATGTACAACTAAATTATAATAACATGGTATTAAAATAAAATTGACCTTTTTTGACCTTGAATTGAATAAAATATAGTTTGTATAAATAATATTTTGTTAAATGAAGTTGAAATGTAACATTAGTAAGTACAAAATGATGTATTACTTTTAAGTTGTTAGAGTTGACATAGATTTAATTTGTATGTCAGTGAATTTTAAGAATAATTATGTCAGTAAAATTTTGTGGGGGAAAGACATACAGCAAATCCATATGTATTTATCTGGATGTTGCAACTGTTGAAAAACAATTACAGAAACAGTTTTCTCTGTGCAGATAAGACTCTTTCACTATAATGTTCTTAGTATAAAATGTCATACATTGTCAATTCTGAGGCGCAAAGAATGGCAAGAGATGAGTTCTGGCACATTCCTGGCAATGTCCATCCAGGGGTTGAAGTACACCGGCAGGTCTGTCTGAAACACAATGTGTATATATATATATATATATATACTGTATATATATATATATATATATATATATATATATATATATATATATATATATATATATATATATATTTGTCTATAATGTATATTTCTATAATACATTTCATAATAATGTAATGAAAACTGAATAAGAATATATATTGTTACATCATAATATAAATACATAACTCAAATATTTTCATTTTTCATTCTAATTTCTTTTATGCAAATGTTTTGATTTAAAGAAAAAAGCTATGCATACTGCTTAGATAATTTACATCAGATAATCTTATGACTCCGAGGTATATCCACAAAAAGCACCATACAGTCACAGTATGTTTTAGTTTTTTCTCAGCCATAGCATAGCGTTCAGTACAACAGATTACATAGTCCATGGGTGTATCTTAACGTAGTTTATACGTTTGAAACCAATCCTTAAAAGAGATTTGTAATCCCAGATACTAAATTTAAGTCAAAGTTAACAAGTTATTAATATTATATTTTTTTTATTATCATTATTTTACAGTTAAAAATGAACTGCATTGTCACCAAATTTACATCAAAGTCATCTTACAAATCTTTCTAAGACCACTGTCTAGCTTTCTTGGATTCTGTACAAAATCATAATCAAAAACTTGTGTTTTTGGAGAGAAAATTGTGTCTTTAGAGAGAAAAGTTTTTTTTATTAACCTATTTACCATTAAATCGCATATATACAGGTCCCTCAGGCATCCTATATCAAAGTATAATTCTTTCATATCCCCAAAATTGTCTTGCTGTATCTGAAAATATATGACTATTCAGTACATGAATACAAATAAAAAATTGTCAAATTCTCACCAGCCCAGTGACATTTTCAGTTTTACTAACAGGTAATAAAACTAATTGTAGCTTTGTACCTGAGAGCCATTAATATTATTATTTTGTCATAAAATTGCCTTTTCCCTGCCTGTTCATTCACCTATTTATTACATTCTTACTACAATGTTGCAATATGCGAAGAAAAAAGAGTGACCTACCAGAGGCTCAGGAAGAATAAACCCACAACCTTCAGAGATGTGAAACTGTCTGAAAGACAATGGTGTCTCTGTATTTTTCTCTTTAGTGCCCATCATTTTTAGTAAAATACTAGTTACTGGCTCTCCGTTTAGCAAGCACTGGATGTATTGCACTGTCACCTCTCTGTAGCTGGAAGTGGAATGAACCTCATCTGCCAAGCAATATCACTTTCACTCTCTTTTTTCTGCTATTTTTTTTTTCTCTTCTACCATTAACAATGATCTTTCCTCACTTCCCCTTTCAGAAATCAGAGAGATAGTGTACTGTGCAGGCCAGGGGTGGCCCTCAGGTGATGGGGCCAGTGGGCTGCTCATACCCTGAGTCCCAATGTGCATACTATCCACCCTATCTGCTCTAAACGGTATTGAAAATGACTAATATCACATAGAATGTAGGATGGAAATATTCACATTGGGGTGCGTATTGGGCTGGCAGCACCACTTAGACATAATAAGAGTTTCAAATGGGACATGTCTGGTTCATTTTTGAAGAGAGACACGCAGAAAGAAGCAAATCGCATGTGTTTGTAGCGAAGATGGTGTACAGTGAAGATGCCACTGCTTCAAAATGCACATTTCTTTGTGGTAGTTTTAAACATTATTACGGCACATGGGCCTAAATATCCCACTTTACGTGCTTTCTCTCTATACTTAAAAAAAGGCAATTTAACAAAGATGGCTATGTTAAAGGAAAATGTCATATATTTTTAGTTTTAAAGAAGCTTAAAAATGGTGAATAAATTCTGTGCTGAATCAAGTAAAATATTCCTTTTTAAAGGTACTTTTTGTGTTCTATTTGATGCTTTCTCTTTTAACACAAAATGACTAAGCCATTTTATGTGTGATTATTTTGTGATGCTCCAATTTTATAATCACATTGTGTAATTAATTGCATAAAAAATGTATCTTGACAAAATTACTTCTATATTGAAAGATTAATAACAATTTACGTTATTCTTTATTTATCCTGTATGTAGCTGTACAGTTCACAGTGGAGCATGCACCAACTCCCCAGACCAGTGGAACATCTTTGGAAGAAGTTTTCACATTCCTTGATATGCATGCACTACTGATTCTGCGTCTTGGCCAGCATGACACCTGATATCATCACTCTTTTTCCCTTATCCTTATCAGTTGTGTCAACTGAAATGTTTCTAAAGCAGGTAAGGGCCTTGCAAGACCTTCGTCTGCAAACACCCGAAGCTCAAGCTCCTCTTCCGAATCTACCGTCTCAAGCTCCGGCTCTACCGCCAGTCCTCGTTTGGCATTCCCAGAGATGTTCGATGATCACCCACGAAGTGTAAGGGTTTTCTACACCAACGTTCCGTGTTTGTTAACCAATAACCCATGCTGTACCCCACAGACGATAGTCGCATCGCATTTGTCTGTTCGCCCCTCACTGGAAGGGCATTGGAGTGGGCTACCATGGTGTGGAGGGAGGATCATTCTGTTTTCCCTTCCTTCTCTGCTTTTATCCTGCGGTTTAAGGAGGTTTTCGAAGATCCCGCTGGTGGAAAGGAAGCAGGTGAGCAGCTGTTATCGCTATGCCAAGGAAGAAGTCCGGTGGCAGATTATGCTCTCTCCTTCCGCACACTCGCAGCTCAAACAGGATGGCTGGATGATCCTCTCAGACTACACTTCCGCAGGCGTTTGAGTCCGGAGTTAGAGTCTGAACTAGCCTGTCGGGACGAGGGGAGATCCCTGGATCAATTCATTGAGCTGACTATTCGGATTGATAACCTTCTTCGCTCTCGTCGTCTGACTCGTTTCTCTTCGGCTCCAGTTGGAACCACATTACTATATCCTGACACTGAACCCATGCAGATCGGATTCACTCATCTCAGCAAAGAGGTGAGAGAGACGCTTTCACCAAAATCTTTGCTCATACTGCGGAGTATCTGGACACATGAGAGCTACCTGTCCCACTCGTCCACCACGCAATTTCACTGCGGTGAGCTTGAATCTTAATCCATCCACTATATTAGAGATTCCAGACACCCTAAAGATTAATGGGCAGATCACGGAGACTATGGCTCTGATCGATTTGGGGGCTGCGGGAAATTTCATTGACACTGGTTTTGCAAAGACTCATAATGTTCCTCTTGCTCCTTGTGTATCAAGGTTCTCGAGGTTCAAGGTTCTTTATTATTCGTCACATACACAATCATACAGAGTATAATCAGTAGTGAAATGCAAGTAGAATTGAAGAAAAATACAGCATGACATGAGGAAAGTGAGGAGAAAAAAATAACCCCCAGACTATGCTCCTTGTGGAGTACAGTGTGAGAACAGGAAAAACACCTCAGCAACACAAAAGCAGATACACCATGACATAGCCACAGGGGAAGTGAATCCGGCCCAGCAAGCAGCCATCTGGTCCCGCAGCCTTTAATCCGGCGCTGGTCAGACCCGCTTGACAGGCTGGCGGATCAAAGCGAACGAAGGCGAATGGTCGAGGGAGGGGCAATGTCTGTAATGTCTGTAGGGTGGGGGAGGAACGCAAGAGCGTCTCACTGCATTGCTCTCCCGGGGTAGATTGCAACAACAGTCTTGCCAAGGTCACTGTGTAGGGGAGCCAGAAAAAGATAAGATTGTTTTGTCTTTGGGGCGAGTAAACGCATTCCAATTTTGCAGGCTACTCTCTCTGTCCATTTTGGTCTCCATATAATAATTTTTCCTTTGTAAAGCCGTGAGCTTCTCCTTGATAGAATCCATATTGCGATTATAGTCTCAGTCTCAATGCTGACCGCTCTTCCCACAGCTTCAATCATACGGGCAGCCTTGTGGGGCTTTGGACAGCTGTTCCCGTTTTCTGAATTCTTCGATAACCCAGGGCAAAGCCTAATCCAATCAGCAAAATACCTGTTATCATGGTTCTGAAATAGGTAGATATCTTCAATGTCCTCCACGGAAAGAGCCGCAAGACACACGATTCGCCACCTCTCCCACGCGTCCATCGTATAGCCCGCTGCGAACGTTCCGTCGGGGCAGTCAGGTTCCCCCGAAACCCAAGTTTCGGATAGTGTCAATTGCATTAAGAGACCAGTTGATCAAATCCATAATCTTTTTAGTTTGGAGAGCAGTGCAGTGAGAGTCTCTCAACGAGACAAGGGAGCAAAGCAGGGAAGATAAGGGTGAGGACGGGGAGAGAAAAATGCGACCGCCTCCGTTGAGAGCAAAAGAGAAGAGGGATAGAATCCTATCTGGCAGTGGCAGCATTAGATGGCCGTCTGCTGGGCTCTGGCCAAGTTCAGTTCATTACCAAGGACATTAAATTAGGCATTGGAGCTCTTCCCACCGAGACCATCCGCTTCTCAGTATTCCAATCAAACAGACACCAATCATCCTGGGACTTCCTTGGTTAGAGAAATGCAACCCCTCTATTTCATGGTCTGAAAGACAAATTACACAGTGGTCTGAATCCTCCCGTCATAATTGCCTCCACATGACTCTAGTCAGAAAGGAGAAAGCGCTCACACCAATATCACAACTCCCTGCCAAATACCACAAACTTGCCGAGGTCTTCACTAAGATCAAAGCTTCCCAGCTACCTTCGCACAGAACAGGTGATTGTCCCATCGATCTCCAACCTGGTTCCCAACCTCCCAAAGGAAGAGTCTTCCCCTTGTCACAACCTGAAGCAGAGGCTATGAATTTATATATAGAAGAGGAACTCTCTAAAGGTTTCATCAGACCCTCCACATCACCTGCCTCTGCTGGGTTCTTCTTCATTAAAATGAAGGATGGAGGACTTCGTCCCTGCATCTATTACCAAGGCCTCAACGACATGACCATCAAATTTGGCTATCCCTTACCTCTCGTCCCTGCAGCTCTGGAACAGCTCCGAAAAGCAAGATATTTCACCAAGCTAGATATGCGTTGTGCTTACAATCTCATTCGTATCTGCGAGGGCGACGAATGGAAGACTTCCTTCTCCACAACAACCGGACACTACGAATATCTTGTTATGCCGTTTGGGCTTGCTAACAGTCCTTCAGTGTTCCAGTCCTTTATAAATGATGTGTTCAGAGACATGTTAAATCCCTTACTGTAAAGTGTTACCAAATCCTGAAAAATAAAATGTATCACCATTTCCACACAAAATATGAAGCAGCAAAGTTTTCAACATTGATAATAATCAGAAATATTTATAGAGCATCAAATCAAATTTTAATCGTTTGTAAAAGACCGTGTGACACTAAAAACTGGAGTAATGATGCAGACAATTCTGCTTTGCATCACAGGAATGTGTTTATATATCATCTGCAACCCCATATTTTAGCACATTAAAAGATATATCTTATATTTTAATACATACTGTTGTCCTGTAAAAATAAAAGCAGCATTTAATAATCATTATAGTAATATAATATAATAATAAAGTACTAATATAATTGTTATTATTAAAGTACCTTAAAGTATAAATCTCACCTGCTCATCAAGGCTGCATTTATTTGATCCATACTTTAAGGTACTTCAATAATAACAATTATTTTTTAACCTGGATCGAGTGTTGTTAGGCTTCCTCTCATTTAAGAGAACCCTTTTCCTGAAGTCCCCGCTCTCCAGAGCTCCGCTGAGGCAGCACTATTAGTATGTAGGCTATATTGTGAGTATCACTAGCTATCTCTAGCGTGCTAGCTTTCTCTAGCGCTGAGTGTAGTCAGGTCTCCTCTCACTTTAGAGAGTCGTTATGCTGAGACCTCCACTCTTAAGAGCTCCTGAACCAGGATTGAGTGTTACTAGGCATTCTACTGAAGCCCTAGCTCTCCAGAGCTTCGCTTAGACTGCACTATTAGTATGTAGGCTCTATTGTGAGCCTCGCTAACTGTCGCCATCGCTGAGTGAAGTCAGGTCTCCTCTCGCTTTAGAGAGTCATTATGCTGAGACTTCCAATCGTAAGGGTTCCCCTACTTGGATCAAGTGTTGCTAGGCTTCCTCTCGTTTAAGAGAGTCATTCTGCTGAAGCCTCTGCTCTCCAGAGCTCCGCTTAGACGGCACTATTGGTGTGCAGGCTCTATTATGAGCCTTGCTAGCTTTCTCTAGCACTGAGTGTAGTCAGATCTCCTCTCATTTTAGAGAGTCGTTATGCTGAGACCTCCACTCTTAAGAGCTCCCGAACCAGGATCGAGTGTTACTAGGCATTCTACTAAAGCCCCGCTTAGACTGCACTATTAATATGTAGGCTTTATTGTGAGCCTCGCTAGCTGTCGCTAGCGCTGAGTGAAGTCAGGTCTCCTCTCGCTTTAGAGAGTCATTATGCTGAGACTTCCAGTCTTAAGAGTTCCCCTACCTGGATTGAGTGTTGCTAGGCTTCCTCTCGTTTAAGAGAGTGATTTTGCTGAAGCCTCCGCTCTCCAGAGCTCCGCTTAGTCTGCACTGTTAGTATGTAGGCTCTATTGTGAGCCTCGCCAGCTATCTCTAGCGCTGAGTGTAGTCAGGTCTCCTCTCGCTTAGAGAGTCGTTATGCTGAGACTTCCACTCGTAAGAGCTCCTCTACCTGGATTGAGTGTTGCTAGGCTTCCTCTCATTTAAGAGAGTCATTTTTCTGAAGCCTCTGCACTCCAGAGCTCCGCTTAGACTGCACTATTAGTATGTAGGCTCTATTGTAAGCCTCGCTAGCTGTCTTTAGTGCTGAGTGCAGTCAGGTCTCCTCTCGCTTTGGAGAGTCGTTTTGCTGAGACTTCCACTCGTAAGGGTTCCCCTACCTGGATTGAGCATTGCTAGGCTTCCTCTCATTTAAGAGAGTCATTTTGCAGAAGCCTTCGCTCTTCAGAGCTCCGCTTAGACTGCACTATGAGTATGTAGGCTCTATTGTGAGCCTCGCTAGCTGTCTCTAGTGCTGAATGTAGTCAGGTCTCCTCTCGCTTAGAGAGTCGTTATGCTGAGACCTCCACTCTTAAGAGCCCCCCAAATAGGGTTGAGTGTTGTTAGGCTTCCACTCGTTTAGAGAGTCGTCCTGCTGAAGCCTCCACTCTATAGAGCTCCGTCTCTGGCAGTAATAGGAGAATGTAGGCTCTTTTTGAGTATCACTAACTGCCTTTGGCGTTGAGTGTAGTCAGGTCTCCTCTCAATTAGAGAGTTGTTATGCTGAGACCTCCACTCTTAAAGAGTTCCCCTACCTGGATCGAGTGTTAGGCTTCCTCTCTTTTAAGAGAGTCATTCTACTGAAGCCTCTGCTCTACAGAGCTCCGCTTAGGCAGCACCATTAGTACGTAGTCTTTATTGTGAGCCTCGCTAGCTGTCTTTAGCGCTGAGTGTAGTCCGGCCTCCTCTCGCTTTAGAGAGTCGGTATGCTGAGACCTCCACTCTTAAGAGCCCCTCAATTAGGGTTGAGTGTTGCTAGGCTTCATCTCGTTTAGAGAGTCATTCTGCTGAAGCCTCCACTCTCTAGAGCTCCGCTTAGGCAGTACTATGCACAGGCTCTTTCTTAAGCCTCACTAACTGCCTTTGGCGTTGAGTGTAGCCAGGTCTCCTCTCACTTAGAGAGCCATTATGCTGAGACCTCCAATCTGAGAGTTCCCCTACCTGGATCGAGTGTTAGGCTTCCTCTCGTTTAAGAGAGTCATTCTATTGAAGCCTCTGCTCTCCAGAGCTCCGCTTAGGCAGCACCATTAGTATGTAGACTCTGTTGTGAGCCTCGATAGCTGTCTTTAGCGCTGAGTGTAGTCCGGTCTCCTCTCGCTTTAGAGAGTCGGTATGCTGAGACCTCCACTCTTAAGAGCCCCCCAACTAGGGTTGAGTGTTGTTAGGCTTCCTCTCGTTAGAGAGTTGTCCTGCTGAGGCCTCCACTCTTCAGAGCTCCGTCTCTGGCAGTAATAGGAGAATGTAGGCTCTTTATGAGCATCACTAACTGCCTGTGGCGTTGAGTGTAGCCAGGTCTCCTTTCAATTAGAGAGTCGTTATGCTGAGACCTCTACTCTTAAAGAGTTCCCCTACCTGGATCGAGTGTTAGGCTTCCTCTCGTTTAAGAGAGTCATTCTACTGAAGCCTCTAATCTCCAGAGCTCCGCTTAGGCAGCACCATTAGGATGCAGTCTCTATTTTGAGCCTCGCTAGCTGTCTTTAGCGCTGAGTGTAGTCTGGTCTCCTCTCGCTTTAGAGGGTCGGTAGGCTAAGACCTCCACTCCTAAGAGCCCCCCAACTAGGGTTGTGTGTTGCTAGGCTTCCTCTCGTTTAGAGTGTCATTCTGCTGAAGCCTCCACTCTCTAGAGCTCCGCTTAGGCAGCACTATGCACAGGCTCTTTATTGAGCCTCACTAACTGCCTGCCTTTGACGTTGAGTGTAACCAGGTCTCCTCTCACTTAGAGAGTCATTATGCTGAGACCTCCACTCTGAGAGTTCCCCTACCTGGATCGAGTGTTGCTAAGCCTCCACTCTCCAGAGCTCCGCTTAGGCAGTACTATGTGCATGCTCTTTCCTGAGCCTCACTAGCTGTTCATAGCATCGAGTGTAGAAGTCTCCTCTCAATCTAGAGAGTCGCTTCTGAGACCTCCACTCCGAGAGCCATACTCTGGTGAGCTAGTCTATGATGGCGAGCTTTGAGCTTGCCTGAAGAGGGGTTTTTGACCCTAGTTCTGCTGGGCATGGATGGTGTTCCTGGAGTCTGTGACTTAGGCGGCGGCGTTGGCATAGCGTTCCCATAGCGCCCTCTAGAGGACGCAGCGTAGAGTTCCCTTCGGAAGGGAACGTCTCAGATTACGCATGTAACCATGGTTCCCTGAGAATAGGGAACAAGACGCTGCGTCTCTTGGCCATTCTTCGGGCATTCTGGCGGTGTCCCCTTTGAAAAAAGAGGATGACGTGTTCCACAGGCGCCCTTTTATGCCCGCGGACGCTCATTTGCTTACGTCATAGGCTTCCACCTGCCAATGTCATGTGCATTGTGTGTTTTTATTTATGCTTCAGAGACCGGTCACGCTGAAGGCGTTCCCATAGCGCCCTCTAGAGAACGCAGTGTCTCGTTCCCTATTCTCAGGGAACCATGGTTACATGCGTAACCTGAGACGATTTTCAAGCTCTGTGGCGTGACAGGTCGCTTTATTTATATGAATCAATTCATTAAATTATTGTGAATTGTGAAAATATTGAAAATTACACCACTTACTCCACAAAAACATCTGTGGCATCAAAACGTTAATTCCTCACATAGCTTGTTTAATTAAAAAGCAATAAAACATTCTAAAGGTTGAAGTGGAATCAAATTTGTTAACATAAGTTATTTTTTTGTCTTTTCTGCTGTAAACATTAATTGACTATTCACAAACTGTATTATTCATGGTATAATATTGTAAACGAGGACATAATATTTAAAGTCTTCCATTCAGTATTTGTAGCACGCCAGCCAACCAGTAATCACAATCATTTTGTGCTTTGTTGCTTTTACACACAGCTCAGCTTTCAAATTATGTCAGTTTTATAACGAAATACAAATTCTAAATGTGTTTTTGCTATTTATTTCATGTTTATATTAAGATATAAAAGTAAGGCACGAAACAAAAATAACAGTTTAGCCTAATTTATAATGAAAATAATGTCTCATATTTGGTTATTGTAATTGGAAAGATGCTTGACACATTATTGTAATATAGCCTAAATATTGACATATTTTGATTTCTGAGACTTTGGAATATTCCTGTACTCCCAATCTGGGCCATTTGCATGCACAAATGGATAGAATAGCCTATCTCAAAATTTTATATTTTAATATTTAAATATTTAACACTTTTTTCTCAAAAAAATTCGAATTTATTCTCGAAACATTTCGACTTTATTCTCATAATATTTTTTACTTTATTCTCAAAACATTTCGACTTTATTCTCGAAAAATTTCGACTTTATTCTCTAAACATTTCGACTTTATTCTCATAATATTTTGACTTTATTCTCGAAACATTTCGACTTTATTCTCATAATATTTTGACTTTATTCTTGAAACATTTCAACTTTATTCTTGTAATATTTTGACTTTCTTCTCGAAACATTTCGACTTTATTCTCGTAATATTTTGACTTTATTCTCGTAATATTTAAACTTTATTCTCGTAATATTTCAACTTTATTCTCGAAACATTTATACATTATTCTTGTAATATTTTGACTTTTTCTCTTAATATTTAGACTTTATTCCCAAAAAGATTTCGACTCTATTCTCGAAACATTTCAACTTTATTCTCGAAACATTTCGACTTTATTCTTGTAATATTTTGACTTTATTCTCAAAAAATGTCGACTTTATTCTCATAATATTTCGACTTTATTCTTGAAACAATTCGACTGTATTCTCATAATATTTTGACTTTATTTTTGAAATATTTCGACTTTATCCTCGTAATATTTTTACTTTATTTTCGAATCATTTCGACTTTATTCTCGTAATATTTTGACTTTATTCTCGTAACATTTAGACTTTATTCTCATAATTTTTCGACTTTATTTTCAAAAACATTTTGACTTTATTCTCGAATAATTCAACTTTATTCTCGAAACATTTCGACTTCATTCTCAACATTTCGACTTTATTCTCAAAACATTTCGACTTTATTATCGTAATATTTCGACTTTATTCTCGAAAGAGTTCGACTTTATTCTCGTAATATTTAGACTTTATTCTCGAAACATTTCAACTTTATTCTTGAAGCATTTCGACTTTATTCTCATAATATTTTGACTTTATTTTCAAAACATTTCGACTTTATTCTCGAAACATTTAGACTTTATTCTCATAATATTTAGACTTTATTCTCAAAACATTTAGACTTTATTCTGGTAATATAAGTAAAAGCCAAATCACAAACATTTGGGGCGATTTAGAGATCCCGGCCAGACACTTTTCTTTTTTGGTCCAAAAAGAGGACATGTCCGGGGAAAAGAGGACATATGGTCACCCTAATCAGTCTTAAAGACTGAGAAAGTGTTTAGAGTCTTTTTTAAAAAGGCTGCATGAGATCTTCAAACAGTGTCTAAACTGCTTGAACTTGTTCAAGGTTTTGCAGAAAGAGTGATTTATTTGAAAAATTGGTTTAGGCTTCGCAAATGTGAAAAACTGTAAAATGATTTTCATGAATCCTGCCCCTGTACTAGAAGACCAAAGCTTGAGCGTTTTATCACAATCAAACCTCTACAAATGATTCAGAATGCAGCGGCACGACTGGTCTTCAACGAGCCCAAAAGAGCCCATGTCACACCTCTCTTTGTCTCCTTGCACTGGCTACCAGTTGCAGCTCGCATCCAGTTCAAGACACTGATGCTTGCATATAAAACAACCACAGGGTCAGCACCCACCTACTTCCACTCACTATTACGAATCTACATCCCTTCCAGAAGTCTAAGATCTGCTAGTGGGTGACGCCTCGTGGTACCATCACAGAGAGGCTCAAAATCACTCTCCAGAACATTCTCGTTCACCATTCCTGGCTGGTGGAATGATCTTCCCACCCCCATCCGGAATGCTGGATCCCTGTCAATCTTCAAGCAACAACTGAAAACTCATCTTTTTCAACACTACTTGACTTCATAATCATAAAAAAATAAAAATTAATTCTATATCTTCATCTTTCTCTTTACCTTTCTCTCCTTCCCTTGCGAGCTTGTATTTATTTGAACAATGCCCAAGACTTGGTGTTAGGGGCACTTCCTCTGTCTGTTTGCCTCTTCAAGATTAATCACTTTATGTATTCCCCAATTGTAAGTCGCTTTGGATAAAAGCGTCTGCAAAATGACTAAATGTAAATGTAAATGTTTTAGGCTAGAAAAATCAAAGAGTGAATAAACAAAATAACTAAATTAACTATAAATAAATTAACTACTATACATAATTATAAGTAGTATAATTAATCCTTATAAAATAATTAATATATATAGGCTATAATTCACATTTGCGGAGCTGATATTCATATATTACTGATTCTGCATCTCGACCAGAGAGTGCATGACAATAAAATGGTTCAAAACTTTTGGATTCAATGTGATGTCATAAAAATGTGATGAGCATGATTTCACCAAGTACAACATGTTCATCACCAAGTACAACATGTTCCTGGATCAACGTTCCAATCGAATCAACCAATCAGAACTGAGAGATAACTTTTCAGGAAATATCTGTTTTAGACTTACGATCGGGGTTAGGTGTTTCTACACCCTTGATAATCAGCTATAATTTCCCACTGAATTTAGGAGTAAATTATGGGTAGAGTAGGGTTTAGGGTTAGGGATTGGGTTAAGTCTATATTTTTGGACAGTAATCTTGATTCAGAAACGTATCTTACTTGGCCAAATCACAGTGACCTAAAAATGTAGACATTTAAATCATATGTAGAATGCAAAATTTTTCAATGCAAGCATTTCAGTCAAATTTCTGAAACCTGACACTCAAAAACCAGAACCACTCACACCAAATCTGCAAAACCATACACTAATTATCAGCCTTTGACTTTGACAAAAATCTAACAAGAAGTATCGTGATTTCCTTTTTCAAACACAACCATTTAAAATACATTCACTGTCATCCAAACTGTTGCCATAGTTTATCTTGTTTGTGAACAATGACACAAGGACTTTTCGTTCTGATGGCACTGATATCTTCATTGACATAAATACTTTTTTATTTTTTGAGAGATGAACTAAAGATTTTGAGTAAGTTACAGGCTTGTGCAGGTAATCCATTGTTCTGTCAGGACCACTATTGTCAATGATAGACACTTAGCATACAGTTTGATTTGGCGGTATGGTTCTGTTCTGGGCCAAAAACTCCCTGCCCATCCATGCCACCTGTAATGAATGACAGTCACAAACATTTGTGGTAAGATTTAAAAAAGACTGAGAAATGTATAACTTTATTAATCATACATTAAAGTGATAAAGTGAGTGAAGAGTGACGACAGTTAAAATGTTTCAAAATATTTATATTTAATAAATGCTTTAACAAATTTAATAAATATATTTGATAAATGCTGTTCATTGAATTTCTATTTATCAAAGAATCCTGGGTAACACTTTATGGTAATGGTACATGAATTACTATGAATTCATGCATAAATTAATGTGTGAATTATAAATTACTTCATGCATTAATATCTCATGAATTATCAGGAACTAACATGAGTTCAAAGTCTTTCATTCATAACTTCATGGATGAACAACACCTTAATTAAGACATTAACAAAGGTGAGTACATCATCAGAATTTATGTTTTATTACGCTTGATCATGATTTTTTCTTCGTTCACAAAAAACAAAGTACTTACTATCCATTATGGGTAAAGCTATGCTTATGGTACATGATTAAAAAAAGCATTATTTTGTGCATGTAAGACTACTTGAATTATTAAGGGAATATAAAAAATCACTTTACCTCATGCATGGCTAGAACAGTATATCAATTAATGTTAGAACTAATGTGTTTCATTAGTCTAAAGACTCTGGTGGTCTCACATTTGTCTCCTCAAAAATGTAGTTTAGATATCTCAACAGTGTGCATCAAGTCAAGTACTTGAAAGGCACTAAATAAAGGGAGGGGGGGTGTCATACATTCAGAGTTAAAGGCAATATTGAGAGATAAATTTTGCAGAAATAAGAATAATATCACTTTTATAGGACAATGTTTATATACTTAGGCTCATAATTTGTTATTGAAAAGTAATATACCGGATGCTTTAATCAAAACTGATTTACAGAAAATGTTATCCTGGAGCTTTCTTTGCTGAAAGGCACATACATAACTGGCTTATGACTCAGTCTTGATAAATAATTGATTAATTTGATTATTAAAATATATTATATGGTAGAAATGAATGAGCTCATACTGAGGCATTTGACTTGGTGAACCCCAGGGGCGCGGGAAGGTGTTTTATGTAGGGGGTGCTGTGGGGGGGGGGGGGTAGTCAATTTCTGCGTATAAATATTACGCCAAATAGAAACAGAAAATCGTGCTATAGCCTACGCACTTTCATGAGATCGTGTTAGACAGCAATTAGCTATTTTACAAATGGGAATGGCTACAATGAATTCATAACAATGTTTTACATTCAAGCTTAAAAACCCTTAACATTTATAGTGAAAAGTTATTTTAAAAGCATCTGGAATGCAATAAAGTAATTTTAAAGCTGTTTTTAAAGCATTTGCTGCATGGATTAAAAAGATAGGCCAATAAATAATTCACTGGGCCTATCAGTCAGACAAAATTGCATTGCAGCAAATCCTTTAATTTTCAAGGACAAAGATTTACATACTTTTTTTTTTATTATTGAATACAATTATAGAATAAAACGCAAATTATAATCGGGCCTGTTTTAGGCTTTCCCTTATTTGTATATTTTAGATGGTGAGGTGACGGGGAAAAATGACTCGCCATCTCCTCATTGGACGCGCAGAGAGAAATATATGCATCTTAACGGATTACATAGGCTAATGAAGAGTTTTTGCTTTGAATTATTTAGTTTTAAAATAGTATTTTAAAGCTTTCTATAGATATATTTATCATATCTCTGAGCCATTTTCGAGTTGCTGAGTTTCGATTCATCATTGAAGCGCTCTTGTTCAAAACCGGCAGAAAGTTTTCCTATATTGTGAATGCACACAAATAAAAGTAGACCCTTTACAGTTCCAAATGATATATTACTCTTACCTTTATTATTTTAAAGGTAATTTATTTTAAGTTGTTTTAAGTTGTTTTTACTGTAAGAAAAAAATCCTCCATGTCCTGTAAAGCTCGCTTCAGCTCTCCACACAAAGTGTCGGATATTGCACATTTATATAGGTTAAACATTTAAACTAACACGGTGATATGCTTGAACTGTTTATAGGCCTATCTATCGATTTTATTCTAGTCGTGATGATTTGATAAGGCTAAATTAATCAAACACATAGGCGATCAACTCTGATGCTGGCCGCTTGGTCGTTGCTTAAAAGAAGAAAAAAAAACATTTAACGAACACAAAATGCTCCCAAGGTTTTTCAAAATTAACTTTTGAAGAAAAAAAAATGAAACATAGTCTAATCACTTTTCCATTACATACAAAACTGAACTATTTTAATAGGTAGCTATAAGCTGTTTGGGGAGAAGGGAAAGACTCATATCGCTGAGAACAAAAAAAAATAGTTTTTTTTTTCTTCCAGTACATCCATGATATTTCCATGTTCCGCTTTTAAGCCACAACCTACAGATCCCCCAACACAAACATAACATTCACAAACATAAAAGCAAGCATTGGCAGTGCTGCGTGCATGATTTGGCAGGATGCGACGCGTGCATCAAATAGCCCTGCATCAGTTTAATAACTTTGATAACATTAATTCTTACAACTGTTAAATTATTGGGCAAATGGTAAATATGTCGATCACATAGAAATAGATAGCAAAATAGCCAATGTAAACCAAATGTTATAAACATCGGAGCAACCTTATAGCCTATATATTTTTTTATTCACAACAGTTTACAGTTGCCCACAGAAAAAAACAGGGGGTGCTGCAGCACCCTCAGCACCCCCTGTTCCCGCGCCCCTGGTGAACCCTTTGTAAAGTTATAGAGATCACTTCTGAAACTTAGTGGAGACTGAGTCTGAGCATAGTGTGTAAAGTGGTTGAGATATTTTCTAAACTTTTGAGGAGACAAATCTGAGAGATCCAGCATCTTTAGCTAAAGAGACAAATTTGAGCACAGTATGTGATGTTTTTGATATCTTGTTTAAAACATTGGAGGATAAAAATGTGAGACCACCAGAGTCTCTAGATATAAATATCTGATCACAGTGTGTGTGTCAGACTCTGTCTCTCTGTGTCTTGTGTTTCCCCTCCTCTCGTGCCCATATTTGGCTGTTCCTGTCCTCGTTTCCTCTTTATTAGTTAATTAGTTCCCAGCCCTGTGTCCTTAGTTAATTAGTCCCCAGCCCTGTGTGTTCAATTACCTAGTTTAGTTCCCCCTTTAAGAGCCCTGTGTTTCCCTGCATCTGTGTCCAGTCTTAATGTCATTTGGTGTGTGTACCTGTGCTCCAGCGATCTCTGTACGACAATAAAGTGTGTAAAGGAAGTTCAACGCCTCCTCGTTCCTGGCTCCCCCGTACACCGTGACAGTGTGATGTTGAGATCTCTTATAAAGCTTTAAAAGAGACCATTGTGAGAGTGTTAGAGTTTTTGTCTCAGGAGACAAGTTTGAGAAGCAGGATACTCAAGCTAAAATTTCTATTCATTCTTAAAGTAACCTCATTTCTGTCTGGGAGAAATATTTGAATTGTTAAAGATACAGTATCTCTTTTTTATTAAATTTGTCTTCCCTCTGGTTGGCTTCAGTGTCATGTATCTATTGACATCCAAATACAGTACTCATCATTAACTAAGCATTAGCTTCTCGTGACTTAATCATGTGTGTGGCCCCTCAACTAAAGTGGTGACTTGGTGCTTTGGAATACAGATAAACAGTGTGTTATTAAAGATGGCATAATTGTGAAATGACATGAATATGAACATGAAAGTTCAAGCTTTTGCACACAATGTACTGTAGACACAAAGGGACTTGATCATAACTTTCTGCTTTATTCTTAAACTGCATAATCCAGTTAAATCAACAGTAATGTCTGGGAAGAGCTGAGAAGGAATTCAGTAAATATACCATGAACTTTAAGTGCCTGTATATCTGAAAACTCTCTACAAAAGTGTAAAGCTGGTTTACAAAACCATAAAGGATAAAAAAAAAAAAGATGAAACAAGGTTTTACAAACAGCTTGGTCTTTTTTAAGGTAAGGAGACAACTTGTATAGTAACAAGCTACTGATGTGGACTTCTCATTAAATATTTAATGTTAAACAAAAATACACTGAGCAAATAAATGGCACAAACATGGCAGTATACAGATGCATCTCAGAAAATTTGAATATCGTAAAAAAGTTAATTCAATTATTGTGAAAATTACACCACCTACTCCGCAAAAACATCTGTGGCGTCAAAACTTTCATTCCTCACATAGCTTGTTTAATTAAAAAGCAATAGAACGTTCTAAAGGTTGAAGTGGACTCAAATTTATTAACATAAGTTATTTTTTTGTCTTTTATGCTTTAAACGTTAATTGACTATTCACAAATTGTATTATTCATGGTATAATTCTGTAAATGAGGACATAATACTTAAAGTCTTCCATTCAGTATTTGTAGCACGCCAGCCAACCAGTAATCACAACCATTTTGTGCTTTGTTGCTTTTACACACAGCTCAGCTTTCAAATTATGTCAGTTTTATAGCGAAATACAAATTCTAAATGTGTTTTTGCTATTTATTTCATGTTTATAGTAAGATATAAAAGTAAGGCACGAAACAAAAATAACAGTTTAGCCTAATTTATAATGAAAATAATGTCTCATATTTGGTTATTGTAATTGGAAAGATGATTGACTCATGTGCTTGACACATTATTGTAATATAGCATAAATATTGTTTGTATTTTGCTATAAAACTGACATATTTTGATTTCTGAGACTTTGGAATATTCCTGTGCTCCCAATCTGGGCCATTTGCATGCGCAAATGGTTTAGAATAGCCTATCTCAAAATATTATATTTTAATATTTAAATATTTAATACTTTTTTCTCAAAACATTTCGACTTTATTCTCGAAACATTTCGACTTTATTCTCATAATATTTTTTACTTTATTCTCGAAACATTTCGACTTTATTCTCAAAAAAATTCGACTTTATTCTCATAATATTTTGACTTTATTCTCAAAACATTTCGAATTTATTCTCATAATATTTTGACTTTATTCTTGAAACATTTCAACTTTATTCTTGTAATATTGTGACTTTTTTCTCGAAACATTTCGACTTTATTCTCATAATATTCCAACTGTATTCTCGAAACATTTCGACTTTATTCTCGTAATATTTCGACTTTATTCTCGAAAAATGTTGACTTTATTCTCGTAATATTTCAAGTTTATTCTCGAAACATTTATACTTTATTCTTGTAATATTTGGAATTTTCTCTTAATATTTAGACTTTATAAAAAAAAAAAAATTACTCTATTCTCAAAACATTTCAAATTTATTCTCGAAACATTTCGACTTTATTCTCGTAATATTTCGACTTTATTCTCAAAAAATGTTGACTTTATTCTCATAATATTTCGACTTTATTCTTGAACCAATTCGACTTTATTCTCATAATATTTCGACTTTATTTTTGAATCATTTCGACTTTATTCTGGTAATATTTTGACTTTATTCTCGTAACATTTCGACTTTATTCTCATAATTTTTCGACTTTATTTTCAAAACGTTTCGACTTTATTCTCGAAAAATTTCGACTTTATTCTCGTAATATTTAGACTTTATTCTTGAAACATTTCAACTTTATTCTCGAAACATTTCGACTTTATTCTCATAATATTTTGACCTTATTTTCAAAACATTTCGACTTTATTCTCGAAACATTTAGACTTTATTCTCATAATATTTAGACTTTATTCTCGAAACATTTAGACTTTATTCTGGTAATATAAGTAAAAGCCAAATCCCAAACATTTGGGGCGATTTAGAGATCCCGGCCAGACACTTTTCTTTTTTGGTCCAAAAAGAGGACATGTCCGGGGAAAAGAGGACATATGGTCACCCTAATCAGTCTTAAAGACTGAGAAAGTATTTAGAGTCTTTTTTTAAAAGGCTGCATGAGATCTTCAAACAGTGTCTAAACCGCTTGAACTTGTTCAAGGTTTTGCAGAAAGAGTGATTTATTTGAAAAATTGGTTTAGGCTTCGCAAATGTGAAAAACTGTAAGATGATTTTCATGAATCCTGCCCCTGTACTAGAAGACCAAAGCTTGAGCGTTTTATCACAATCAAACCACTACAAATGATTCAGAATGCAGCGGCACGACTGGTCTTCAACGAGCCCAAAAGAGCCCATGTCACACCTCTCTTTGTCTCCTTGCACTGGCTACCATTGCAGCTCGCATCCAGTTCAAGACACTGATGCTTGCATATAAAACAACCACAGGGTCAGCACCCACCTACTTCCACTCACTTTTACGAATCTACATCCCTTCCAGAAGTCTAAGATCTGCTAGTGGGTGACGCCTCGTGGTACCATCACAGAGAGGCTCAAAATCACTCTCCAGAACATTCTCGTTCACCATTACTGGCTGGTGGAATGATCTTCCCACCCTCATCCGGAATGCTGGATCCCTGTCAATCTTCAAGCAACAACTGAAAACTCATCTTTTTCAACACTACTTGACTTCATAATCATAAAAAAAAAAAAAAAAAAATCTATATCTTCATCTTTCTCTTTACCTTTCTCTCCTTCCCTTGCAAGCTTGTATTTATTTGAACAATGCCTAAGACTTGGTGTTAGGTGCACTTCCTCTGTCTGTTTGCCTCTTCAAGATTAATCGCTTTATGTATTCCCCAATTGTAAGTCGCTTTGGATAAAAGCGTCTGCAAAATGACTAAATGTAAATGTAAAATGTAAATGTAAATGTTTTAGGCTAGAAAAATCAAAGAGTAAATAAACAAAAGAACTAAATTAACTATAAATAAATTAACTACTATACATAATTATAAGTAGTATAATTAATCCTCATAAAATAATTTATATATATAGGCTATAATTCACATTTGCGGAGCTGATATTCATATATTACTGATTCTGCATCTCGACCAGAGAGTGCATGACAATAAAATGGTACAAAACATTTGGATTCTATGTGATGTCATAAAAATGTGATGAGCATGATTTCACCAAGTACAACATGTTCCTCACCAAGTACAACATGTTCCTGGATCAACGTTCCAATCGAATCAACCAATCAGAACTGAGACATAACTTTTCAGGAAATATCTGTTTTAGACTTACGATCAGGGTTAGGTGTTTCTACACCCTTGATAATCAGCTATAATTTCCCACTGAATTTAGGAGTAAATTATGGGTAGAGTAGGGTTTTGGGTTAGGGATTGGGTTAAGTCTATATTTTTGGACAGTAATCTTGATTCAGAAACATATCTTACTTGGCCAAATCACAGTGACCTAAAAATGTAGACATTTAAATCATATGTAGAATGAAACATTTTTTAATGCAAGCAATTCAGTCAAATGTAACTTAAGCAATATTTCAAACCTTTAACCCACGGGAGAAAATCAACCCATTGCAACAATTTACAGTTTTTTTCAACTCCTTACACAGAAAAAATTTACTTGTCACACAATTTCTGAAACCTGACACTCAAACACCAGAACCACACACACCAAATCTGCAAAACCATACACTAATTATCAGCCTTTGATTTTGACAAAATCTAACAAGAAATATCGTGATTTCCTTTTTCAAACACAACCATTTAAAATACAGTCACTGTCATCCAAACTGTTGCCATAGTTTATCTTGTTTGTGAACAATGACACAAGGACTTTTCGTTCTGATGGCACTGATATCTTCATTGACATAAATACTTTTTTATTTTTTGAGAGATGAACTAAAGATTTTGAGTAAGTTACAGGCTTGTGCAGGTAATCCATTGTTCTGTCAGGACCACTATTGTCAATGATAGACACTTAGCATACAGTTTGATTTGGCGGTATGGTTCTGTTCTGGGCCAAAAACTCCCTGCCCATCCATGCCAACTGTCATGAATGACAGTCACAAACATTTGTGGTAAGATTTAAAAAAGACAGAGAAATGTATAACTTTATTAATCATACATTAAAGTGATAAAGTGAGTGAAGAGTGACGACAGTTAAAATGTTTCAAAATATTTATATTTAATAAATGCTATAACAACTTTAATAAATATATTTGATAAATGCTGTTCATTGAACTTTCTATTTATCAAAGAATCCTGGGTAACACTTTATGGTAAGGGTACATGAATTACTATGAATTCATGCATAAATTAATGTGTGAATTATAAATTACTTCATGCATTAATATCTCATGAATTATCAGGAACTAACATGAGTTCAAAGTCTTTCATTCATAACTTCATGGATGAACAACACCTTAATTAAGACATTAACAAAGGTGAGTACATCATCATAATTTATGATTTATTACGCTTGATCATGATTTTTTCTTCGTTCACAAAAAAAACAAAGTACTTACTATCCATTATGGGTAAAGCTATGCTTATGGTACATGATTAAAAAAAGCATTATTTTGTGCATGTAAGACTACTTGAATTATTAAGGGAATATAAAAAATCACTTTACCTCATGCATGGCTAGAACAGTATATCAATTAATGTTAGAACTAATGTGTTTCATTAGTCTAAAGACTCTGGTGGTCTCATATTTGTCTCCTCAAAAATTTAGTTTAGATATCTCAACAGTGTGCATCAAGTCAAGTACTTGAAAGGCACTAAATAAAGGGGGGGGGGGGGTTGTCATACATTCAGAGTTAAAGGCAATATTGAGAGATAAATTATGCAGAAATAAGAATAATATCACTTTTATAGGACAGTGTTTATATACTTAGGCTCATAATTTGTTATTGGAAAAGTAATATACTGTAAGTAAGATGCTTTAATCAAAACTGATTTACAGAAAATTTTATCCTGGAGCTTTCTTTGCTGAAAGGCACATAACTGGCTTATGACTCAGTCTTGATAAATAATTGATTAATTTGATTATTAAAATATATTATATGGTAGAAATGAATGAGCTCATACAGAGGCATTTGACTTGGTGAACCCTTTGTAAAGTTATATAGATCACTTTTAAAATTTAGTGGAGACTGAGTCTGAGCATAGTGTGTAAAGTGGTTGAGATATTTTCTAAACTTTTGAGGAGACAAATCTGAGAGTTCCAGCATCTCTAGCTAAAGAGGCTTCAGTGTCATGTATCTATTGACATCCAAATACAGTACTCATCATTAACTAAGCATTAGCTTCTCGTGACTTCATCATGTGTGTGGCCCCTCAACTAAAGTGGTGACTTGGTGCTTTGGAATACAGATAAACAATGGGTTATTAAAGATGGCATAATTGTGAAATGACATGAATATGAACATGAAAGTTCAAGCTTTTGCACACAATGTACTGTAGACACAAAGGGACTTGATCATAACTTTCTGCTTTATTCTTAAACTGCATAATCCAGTTAAATCAACAGTAATGTCTGGGAAGAGCTGAGAAGGAATTCAGTAAATATACCATGAACTTTAGGTGCCTGTATATCTGAAAACTCTCTACAAAAGTGTAAAGCTGGTTTACAATACCATAAAGGATAAAAAAAAAAAAGATGAAACAAGGTTTTACAAACAGCTTGGTCTTTTTTAAGGTAAGGAGACAACTTGTATAGTAACAAGCTACTGATGTGGACTTCTTATTAAATATTTAATGTTAAACAAAAATACACTGAGCAAATAAATGGCACAAACATGGCAGTATACAGATGCATCTCAGAAAATTTGAATATCGTGAAAAAGTTAATTCAATTATTGTGAAAATTACACCACCTACTCCGCAAAAACATCTGTGGCGTCAAAACTTTCATTCCTCACATAGCTTGTTTAATTAAAAATCAATAGAACGTTCTAAAGGTTGAAGTGGACTCAAATTTATTAACATAAGTTATTTTTTTGTCTTTTATGCTTTAAACGTTAATTGACTATTCACAAACTGTATTATTCATGGTATAATTCTGTAAATGAGGACATAATATTTAAAGTCTTCCATTCAGTATTTGTAGCACGCCAGCCAACCAGTAATCACAACCATTTTGTGCTTTGTTGCTTTTACACACAGCTCAGCTTTCAAATTATGTCAGTTTTATAACGAAATACAAATTCTAAATGTGTTTTTGCTCTTTATTTCATTTTTAAAGTAAGATATAAAAGTAAGGCATGAAACAAAAATAACAGTTTAGCCTAATTTATAATGAAAAACATGTCTCATATTTGGTTATTGTAATCGGAAAGATGATTGACAAACACATTATTGCAATATAGCCTAAATATTGTTTATATTTTGCTATAAAACTGACATATTTTGAAAGCTGAGACTTTGGAATATCCAAATCCGGGCCATTTGCATGCGTAAAAGGATAGAATAGCCTATCTCAAAATATTCCAACTATAATCTTTATTCTCGAAACATTTTGACTTTATTCTCGTAATATTTCGACTTTATTCTCTAAACATTTTGAATGTATTCTCGAAACATTTCGACTTTATTCTCGAAACATTTCGACTTTATTCTCATAATATTTTGACTTTATTCTCAAAACATTTAGACTTTATTCTGGTAATATTTAGACTTTATACTCAAAACATTTATACTTTACTCTGGTAAAATTTGACTTTATGCTCAAAATATTTCAATTTAATTATTAATATTTCGACTTTATTATCGTAATATTTTGACTTTATTCTCGAAACATTTAGACTTTATTCTGACTGAGGGAAAGGGCTCACAGTCCTCCTCTACCGAGTATCCTGCTCACTAATGTCCAATCCTTGGTGAATAAGATGGACGATCTTAGAGCAAGGATAAGTTTCCAATGGGACATAAGGGACTGTAACATCCTTTGTTTGACTGAAACATGGCTCATGTCCTCAGTCCTGGACACCGCTGTAACGCCGTCTGATAACTTTTCTGTTTAACGGATGGACAGAACAGCCGAGGCCGGTAAAATCAAAGCGGTAGAGTGTGCTTCATGATCAACAAGAAATGGTGTGACCCCAGGAATATCTCCAATATTTCGCCTTCCTGCTCGCCTCATCTTGAACATCTCTCCATTATCTGCCGCCCATTATATCTGCCCCGCTAGATTTCATCGATCATTGTTACTGCTGTTTACATTCCACCTCAGGCAGACACTGGCTTGGCTTTGTCCAATCTCCACAATGTGCTCAGTGGCGACATTAACAAACACCCTGACGCTGCCTTTATCATCACGGGGGACTTTAACAAAGCCAACCTCAGGTAGGTAATGCCGAACTTTCACCAACATGTATCCTGTCCAACTAGAGGACCGAATACACTGGATCATTGCTACACTCAGTTTAAAAATGCCTACATTGCCCGCTCACTACCGGCTTTTGGCAAATAGGACCATGCTGCCATTTTCCTCACACCGGAATATAAACAAAGGATCGTTCAAGAACCCCCGGTGAAAGAGAGTAGTCACCCGCTGGTCCTCCCACTCAGAATCTATGCTACAGGCGGCTCTTGATGACGTCGACTGGGACATGTACTGGGCGAGTTCATCTGACGTCAGCGAGTTCACGGGTGTAGCTTTAAGCTTCGTCAAATCGCTAACCGAGCAAGCTACTGAAACAGTAACAATAAGGACTTTTTCAAATCAGAAACCGTGGGTGGACTGAACAATCTGTGTTGCGGTTAACCAACGCACTGCCGCATACAACGCGATCTTCTATCAGGAAACATGAGCGAGTACAAAGCATCCTGCTATGCTCTCCGACGTGCAATAAGAGCTGCTAAACTCCGATACAGGGAGAGAATTGAGTCTTTTCAGCTCAATGATGCTTGACGCATGTGGCAGGGACTGAGTACCATCTGTTCCCTTGGAAATAAATCCTCCGCAGAGGTGAGAGCAGATCCATTGCTGGCCGAAGAGCTTAACACCTTCTACGGCCGCTTTGAATGCAATGGTGGAAGCACGACTATGCCGATCAGCGAGCCAGGAAGCAGCAGAAAGAGCAGTGATGATCATTTAATCACCGTGTCGGAGGACGAGGTTTGGAGGGAACTAAAGAGACTGAACGTCAGGAAAGCAGCCGGACCTGATGGGATTACTCAACGTGTTATGAGGTCCTGCGCTGATCAGCTTGCTGGTTTGTTTACTTCAATTTTGAATGAGTCCCTTGCTACCTCTGTGGTTCCCACCTCCTTTAAAATATATATCATAGTCCCTGTGCCTAAGAACAGTGAACCATCTTGCCTGAATGACTATCGTCCAGTTGCCCTCACATCAATAGTCATGAAGGTTTTTGAGAGACTTTTAAAGAACCACATTTGCTCCTCCATCCCTGTTACTTTGGACACTCTTCAGTTTGCCTATTGCCCAAATAGATCTACTGACGATGCCATCTCTCACGTCCTGCACTTTTCCCTCAAACACATTGACAGCAAAAATGGCAACTATGTAAGGCTGCTATTCATTGACTATAGCTCAGCTTTCAATACAATAGTCCCCATCAAGCTAGCTGATAAACTCACAGACCTTGGCCTAAACTCTTTACTCTGCGACTGGATTCAAGACTTCCTCACCTCTGCTTTCACGGCATGTTTTTGGCTGCCAGGTTTTAGTTATAGAAGCATGTGGCATCCAGTGAGTGACGCTTGCTCGCTCTCGTTGGCTATCGCAGGTATCACGTCAGAGGCAGTGAAATCAAGAGTCGTAAATATTAAACATGTTTGATATTTACGATTTGAGTTTGGCGACGCTCCGTCTCGATCGGGAGCAAATAAATAATCATAATGACAATCACGAATGGGGTGCAAATCAGCCTTAAAAAAGGGCTTAAAATCCTTTAGTGTGCAGCCAGGCTAACTGCTTACATCTGCAAACACTCATTGCTTTACTTAACACCAACCAACCTTGGCATCAGATTAGGCCTATAAATAGGCCACAGATCAAGTTCTACAGGTTTTTTCAGTCGCTTTGATGCATTTCTCAGATAAAAAATGAAATTTTAAAAACGACTTGTTCAACCTCCATATCATCTAGTCACTTGTGCACATCATAAAAGCAGTTTCTCATTATTTTGAACAAGTTGCGATTGCTTTGGTACAGTCATGCAAATGATTATGTATACATTTGTCTGCGGTTTCATACATTATCAGTTGCTAATTTCATGTTCCTCAAAATGTATTTTAAAGTTCTCTGTGCAATAGTCAGACCACTTGTAAAAGTGTAACTGTGAATCCTATCCAGTCTCTTTCGATCAATATCCCACACACAGTAATGTGTAAATTTGTACTTTGTTTGGGAATCAATTTATAGCATACATAAGAAGTGCAGCCTTTTGCATTTTAATACAGTCACTGTCATCCAAACTGTTGCCATAGTTTATCTTGTTTGTGAAGAATGAGACAAGGACTTTTCGTTCTGATGGCACTGATATCTTCATTGACATATATACTTTTATTTTTTTGAGAGATTAAGTAAATATTTTGAGTAAGTAACAGGCTTTTGCAGGTAATCCATTGTGTGGTGCTGTTTGTACAAATTGTTTTGAGAAATGCACATACTTCTTTGCCAGTATTACAGTAAGGATGATTTGAGAAATACAGCAAAGCAACTGGGAAAAACTGTAGGTTTTGAACAATGGATGCCAACAATGTCTTTATTTTCTTTTTTACTCAGTAATAATACTGTATTCACGACCACAAATGCTTACAGTAAAATGTTTTAACAATAATTGTTTTCAATCTTGCGTTCATGTTTACCAATAATTCATGTTTCCTCTCTCTGCCAATTACATTCAATCTTGTACAGAAATGTACAAAGGAGCTCATGAAAGAAGAGCTTTAGGTTTTGAATAACTGTGTGTATATGATATATCCAAAAATAGAATATTATGGCAAATGTGTTTGCAACGTAAGAAAATGTTTGCTTTTGAGATGTGTTTGTGATATTTTAAATGCAGTACTTAATTTTGCAAGAGATATGAGACATTTTGCATTTTGTGTGTGCAATTATTGGATTTATGTGTAAAGACAATAAAGATAATAAAGCAAGATGGCGCCGAGGATGGCAGCCGTGTTGCGTGCTCCGGGAAAACTTTGCAGTTTTTCGTATGTTTTATTTGTTTTTTTGTTGTTTTATGTGTTAGATGTTGTTAGTATAACTGTCTACGATAGAGACACGCTTTTGAACATTGGTTCCTCCGTCGCGCAACGCAAACCGGACTTTGAGTTTCTGAATGCCGGTGGAGTGTTCACAGACACCGCATCAGAGCCCTTTGTGTGGGTTGCGAAATCGAGGAAACGCCGCCGCCGAAAACGAGGAAAAAGAGCTGGCGTTCTCATCAGATTGAGACGCCGTGCTTTCCGACCTCCTCTTCCAACCATTTTACTGGCCAACGTTCAGTCACTGGATAACAAACTCTGTGAACTGCGGGCGCGCATCTCATACCAATGAGAAACAAGGGACTGCTGTGTTATTTGCCTCACAGAAACCTGGATGTCTGCTATTGTTCCAGACTCAGCCATCGAGCTCACGGGCTTCTCCGTGCACCGCTCGGATAGAACAAAGGAGCTCACAGGGAAAAGCAGAGGTGGAGGTGTGTGTTTCTATATTAACAACTCGTGGTGTGATGAAAGGAACATACACTCTATTAAATCCTTCTGCTCCCCTGATCTGGAATTTCATACGCTTCTGTGTCGACCGTTCTGGCTACCGAGGGAATTTACAGCGATCATAATCACGGCTGTTTATATCCCCCCCAAGCCAACACAGACCAGGCACTCAAGGAACTGTACAGGAATATAAGTGAGCAGGAAACCGCGCACCCAGATGCAGCTTTTGTTGTCACAGGGGACTTTAATAAAGCCAACTTCAGAACAATAGCTCCAAAATACTTTCAACACGTCACCATCAACACGCGTGGAGATCGCACACTCGACCACTGTTACTCCCCCTTCCGGGACGCATACAAGTCCCTCCCCCGCCAACCTTTCGGCAAATCAGATCACTCTTCCGTTCTGCTCCTGCCTGCTTATAGGCAGAAACTGAAACGTGAAGCACCCGCTCTCAGGACAGTTCATTGCTGGTCTGACCAATCGGACGCTATACTACAGGACTGTTTTGATCACGTGGACTGGGACATGTTCCGGGCAGCGTCTGAAGACGACATAGAGGCGTATTCAGATACGGTCACGTGTTTCATCAGGAAGTGTATAGACAATGTAGTTCCGACCAAAACAATCCGGATCTACCCCAACCAAAAACCGTGGATTAACAGCGATGTTCGATCAGCCTTGTCAGCGCGGACATCTGCCTTTAAATCCAGAAACACTGACGATCGGAAACAAGCCAGTTACGATCTCAGGAGATCCATCAAAGCAGCCAAACGAACTTATAAAAACAAAGTTGAAGAACACTTCAACAACAATAACCCAAGAAGCATGTGGCAGGGCATCAACAACATCACAGGCTTTAAAGGGAATAAACCGGCTACTGTGAACATTGCCGCCTCTCTACCGGACGAGCTCAACACCTTTTATGCTCGGTTCGAGGCTGATAACACCGCACACACAGAGAGCGCTGCCGCGGCTGCCGCAGAAGAGGTCAGTCCACTCACCCTTTCTGTCGCGGATGTAACCCGATCCTTCAAACGGGTGAACATCCGTAAAGCCGTAGGCCCAGATGGGATACCAGGCCGTGTGCTCAAAGCATGCGCTTTCCAGCTAGCCGGGGTTTTTACAGATATTTTCAATCTGTCCCTCTCTCTGTCTGTGGTTCCCTCATGCTTCAAAAAATCCATCATTGTGCCCATACCAAAGAAAAACTAAATCACATGCTTGAATGACTGGAGGCCCGTTGCTCTGACCCCCATCTTCAGCAAGGGTTTTGAGAAGCTGGTCAGAGACTACATCTGCTCTGTGCTGCCTGCTTCACTGGACCCACTACAATTTGCATACCGCAGTAACCGTTCCACAGACGATGCTATTGCCTTCACCCTGCACACTGCTCTCTCCCACCTGGAAAATAAAAACACCTATGTGAGGATGCTGTTCGTGGATTATAGTTCAGCATTTAACACTATAGTGCCTGCCACACTGGTTGCAAAGCTCCAGACTCTAGGACTGAACAGATCTCTGTGCAGCTGGATCCTGGACTTCCTGACAGGCAGAAGTCAGGTGGTCAGAATGGGCAACAACACATCATCCCCCCTGATCCTCAACACTGGTGCACCGCAGGGTTGCGTCCTCAGCCCACTCCTGTACTCCCTGTACACACACGACTGTACAGCTACACACAGCTCCAATGTCATCGTCAAATTTGCTGATGACACAACGGTGATAGGCCTGATCACCGACAACGATGAGACTCTCTTGCCTACAGAGAGGAGGTGAGTACCCTGACTAAATGGTGTCAGGAGAACCACCTCTCACTCAACATCGACAAGACCAAGGAGCTGGTGATGGATTACAGGAGACAGAGCAGAGAACACACACCCATCACCATCGACAAGACACCTGTGGAGCGGGTGAGCAGCTTTAAGTTCCTCGGCGTTCACATCACTGAGGATCTCACATGGTCTGCTCACACAGATGCAGTGCTGAAGAAGGCACATCAGCGTCTCTTCTTCCTGAGACGGCTGAGGAAGTTTGGAACGAGCCCCAGAATCCTCAGGTCCTTCTACACCTGCACTGTGGAGAGCATCCTGACCGGCTGTATCACCGCCTGGTTTGGAAACAGCACCGCTGGCAACCGCAGGGCTCTGCAAAGGGTCGTGCGAACTGCCCGCCACATTGTTGGAGGTGAGCTTCCCTCCCTCCAGGATATCTACACCAGGCGGTGTACAAGGAAAGCCCGGAGGATTACAAAGACTCCAGCCTCCCGTCCCACAGACTGCTCTCTCTGCTGCCCTCAGGGAGACGTCTCCGCAGCATCCGATCCCGCACTAGCCGACTGAGGGACAGCTTTTTCCCTCAGGCTATCAGGCTAATGAACAGTCACAAATAACTCACCTACATCACACTCCCACTCACACAACATGCCATGCACTGCACTTTAACACCGTTCAACTGGACTACACGCACACACTGCACTAATCACAACCTATCTGCTATCACTGGACACCATACAATGCACATCCACGACACTGCATATGCATAATCTGTTGCACCTTTGCACATCTATCTGCTGCTCAACCAACCAATCTGCTGTTAATTTATAATCTGTTGCACCTCACATTATTACTATGCATAGACTACATTATGTATAGATACTGTACATAATGCAGATGTGCCCATACGGTGTATAATGTGTCGTTGATAATTAAATATGTCTTTATAGTACACTATGTGTACTGAGTATATGTATGTGTATTTTGCACATTGTCTTCTGTACAGTCTGTAAATATGTACTGTCCATATGTAAATTGTCTGTTGTTTTTTTTGCACTGTCTGTCCATAGGTAAATTGTCTGTTGTTTTTCTGCACTGTCTGGAGCACGCTCATAAGAATTTCACTCACCAAGGCACTTGTGCTGTGGTGATGTGACAATAAAAGTGATTTGATTTGATTTGATTTAAAGTTTTGACAAAAAGATGCAAAGTTTTGGAAATGAGTGTAAGTAGTTTAAAAAAAAAACTGTAAAAGCATCCCAATTCCGTGCAAAAAAATACGGATTTGGAAATCTTGCATCCAACATGAGCTGCATCCAAAGTGATTTACATACTCTGCATATTGATAGCGGATCCCTGATGCATGAACATTACATTCAATATTAGAATGTTTGCAGGAGCAGGCGGTAATAGTCAGAAATTGGGAGTGGGATTAAGAAAACAGTCTTTTGTAGGGCTTTAGTACAAAACTGCACACAATAATTGGCAACTGTAGAAAGTAAATTCCGAATCCCGAACATTTCAGTCTATTTAGAGATCCCGGCCAGGGGCTTTTTTCAAGTACACCGAGGTACTTGAAGCTGCTCACCCTCTCCACAGGGGTCCCACTGATCATAAGAGGACTGTAGGACTGCTGCTGTCTCTTCCTGAAGTCCCCAATCAGCTCTTTAGTTTTGCTCACATTCAGAGAGAGACAGTTGTCCTGGCACCATGATGTAAGTCTCTCTACCTCATCCAAGTATGCGGTCTCATCATTGTTGGAAATGAGGCCCAGAACCACAGTATCATCAGCAAATTTTATAATAGAAGTGGAGCTGTGAGAGGACACTCAGTCGTGTGTGTATAGAGAGTAAAGCAGGGGACTCAGGACACAACCCTGTGGGGCTCCTATGTGCAGGGTGATGGAGTTTGAGGTGAACCGGCCTACTTTCACCACTTGAGGTCTGCCGGTGATGTTCAAGTTTTGAATCCAGTCGAAGAGTGTAGAGTTTAGGCTGAGGTCTGTGAGTTTAAAAGCTAGCTTGATGGGGACTATATTATTGAAAGCTGAGCTATAGTCAATGAATAGCAGCCTTACATAGTTCCCATTTTTGCTGTCCATGTGTGTGAGGGAAGAGTGCAGGACGTGAGAGATGGCATCATCAGTCGATCTATTTGGGCGGTAGGCAAACTGATGAGGGTCCAAAGTAACAGGGATGGAGGGGAATAATATGGTCTATATTCAGAAATGTTTTAGCTCTAAATTGGACGGGCTACGTGTAGCCCACCCGGTGAAATGAAGCCAATGGTCTAATTTTAACGGCTTATAGCCCTACACCAGACCAGCGGCGAGCATGGCCAAAATAGCCTTAAAATTGTTTACATGTAGTTTTCGCCCAAGCGGCTTCATATCAAATTCAAGTAAACTTTTTAAACATTAAAATTAGCATTTTCTTTATTTGATTTAATTATTTTACAGCATTATTAAATATAGCATTATTTGTTATTGCAAAAAATTATTTAAATGTTTCAAAAGTTTACTTGCATTTGATAATATAATGTCATGCATCCCACAAGCTGTTAAATGTAACATTCATACACATTATATGATATTATTGATATTATTCAACTGTCTTTCATTTTATAAATAAAAAATACAATTACAATTCCCAACCGCTAAATGGCAATTCTAGACATAAGTCAATGCGAGATGGGAAAGTTAGTAGAGATAAGAGTTGTGTTTTGAATTTAGTTTTTACATGAGAGAGAGCAATACGTTTACTTGTCGAGAGCAGCGGGCGAACAACAAATGATAAAGGGCTTTACTACTTGGTCTTGTAAGTAACTGTGTTTTCATTTTTACATGTTTTCATTATTTATCTGTATCGGTCTTTGTCAGGTGACGTCACACTCACGAGAATCGAAGTGCATTTTGGGTATCGCCAGTTTTGGTATCATTTGCTTCAAAATGGTACATTATTGTTGTGTTAAAGTCTGCAATAGTTAATTACATGATGTAAAAGGTCAAAACCTCGCCACGAAGAATGACATTTTAGGTCTCACACTTGAAAAAAAGACAAAACAACAAGAGGCTTATATCCGCCGCGTCGGATGGCCTGGGCTGCAATGATGATATGCAAAACCATCATATTTGCCAAAGTATCTCCATTTATGTTCGTTTACCCTCGACATTTTCATATAGGTAAGTAAGACATTTTTTAGATGTGCTTATTTTCTGATTTCTGAAGTAGCCAACATTATATTCACATCTTATTTAGGGTTATCAATGCTGTTAAACAACCAGGGAGCGGGTGAGCAGAAACGGGTCATGTACCATGAAAAGTCTTACAATCGTTTTATGCATAGGTGTAAAGAGTTCATTTATATCACTAACGTTACTGAATTTAAATATTTTGGGGGGGGGGTTTGTACTTAGCTCAAGTGCGATTTAAACTGAATACTTCACTTAAGTACATTTCTAATATTTCTCAATTAACCCTCTGGTTGTGTTCGGGTCAAATTGACCCGAAAAAGATTTTCTTTTTCCCGAAAATACTAGTTAACGTTATCGCATTGGACTCAAACTTACTGACTTTGTTCGCATAGGGTATAAGTACTTCTCATTAATTTTTTTAAAGATTTCATAATTTTTTGTGGGTTTTATTTAACCTAGTAACACTTGTGGTGTTCCCGGTCAAAAATGACCGGACTCCAAACAACTGCTTATAAATCTGTCATTATGCTATATTATCACCAAATATTGGATTCAATCTTTTTGTCAACTTGTTTTCTTTCATTTAGGACTGGTTTTGTGTTTCTATTTGCATCTGATTAATCGTAGGCCTCATTTATCTGAGAGTAGGTGCCTCGTTTTTTGAGTGAAAAAATCTTTTTTTATGAATAATTTTCACAATATGAGATAAAAAATTATGAAAATTTGCACTGTTTCTCACACTAGTGTACTTTAATGTTTAATCAGGAGGTTTGCTTTTAAATGCTTTTATTTTGTACAAAATTGCAAAAAGTCACACTTGTGGTGTTCCCGGTCAAAAATGACCGGACTGCGATCAATTTCTTATAAATCTGTCATTATGCTATATTATCACCAAATATTGGATTTAATCTTTTTGTCAACTTGTTTTCTTTCATTTAGGACTGGTTTTGTGTTTCTATTTGCATCTGATTAATCGTAGGCCTCATTTATCTGAGAGTAGGTGCCTCGTTTTTTGAGTGAAACATTTTTTTTTTATGAATACTTTTCACAATATGAGATAAAAAATTATGAAAATTTGCACTGTTTCTCACACTAGTGTACCTTAATGTTTAATCAGGAGGTTTGCTTTTAAATGCTTTTATTTTGTACAAAATTGCAAAAAGTCACACTTGTGGTGTTCCCGGTCAAAAATGACCGGACTGCAATCAATTTCTTATAAATCTGTCATTATGCTATATTATCACCAAATATTGGATTTAATCTTTTTGTCAACTTGTTTTCTTTCATTTAGGACTGGTTTTGTGTTTCTATTTGCATCTGATTAATCGTAGGCCTCATTTATCCGAAAGTAGGCACCTCATTTTTTGAGTGAAAAGCATTTTTTTATGAATAATTTTCACAATATGAGATAAAAAATTATGAAAATTTGCACTGTTTCTCACACTAGTGTACTTTAATGATTAATCAGGAAGTTTGCTTTTAAATGCTTTTATTTTGTACAAAATTGCACAAAGTCACACTTGTCAAAAATGGCTGGCCATTGAAAGTGAATGGGGAAGATCACAAAAAGCAGGACCTTTATTTTGAAATGCTTTTATTTTCTGAAAAGGGGCACAAAGTAACACTTATGCCGTTCCCTGTTAAATCTGACCATCGTGACAAACAAGAAAGAACACATTACGATTTTTTTACATTATAACATTTCATGGAACAACAAACCAAAACTGTTATATTTCAGTTATATATATCCTGCACACTGACACTGTCAAACAGACAATATCATGGAACAACAAATCTGACCATTGTGACAGAAAAACAAAAACATTGGCATTGCCATATAGAGAACCACATCAACGAACACCTGGTTGTTGTTTGAACTCATGCAAGTGACTGACACTAGCATTTGTATGTGCCGTGCAACTGGTCATTTTGTGAACTTATTCACATGACTCACAAATAAATTTTGCATGTGCCTTGCAAATGTTTGCCCGACCTGTGTCTGCATCCCATAAACTAGCGACGTTTTCATTTCTGGACTTGTAGAGCCCACACAGAATCAAGAGACCTATCTATGCCTCTATGTCTGTTCGATCTACCTCATTCCAGTTTTCCTTGTACATTTACATTTATGCATTTAGCAGACGCTTTTATCCAAAGCGACTTACAGTGCATTCAGGCTATAAATTTTTTTGTCAGTATGTGTGTTCCCTAGGAATCGAACCCATAACCTTTGCGCTGCTAACGCAATGCTCTAACCACTGAGCCACAGGAACACAGTCTTCCCTCCAAATTAGTCATGGATATGACTATGTTTTCAATAGGCTCTGCCAGAAACAGGTTGAAGCATGATTTTATGTCTTCGATGTGGCATATTTTGTCAACCCTGGTGTCATCTTTATGACATTTTCTGTGGATAATCTGCCTTTCTTCTCAGTTGGAGATGATGACCAGGACAAATTTCCATCCTTCGACCAGAATGTTACATCAACTTCAGCTGGGCCCTCAAAATCAGAAGATTGCTCCTCTTCAGTTGTTGCAAGGTTTTCAGCTTGTTCAGTGATGTTTTCCTCTTCCAATATATCTTGCAATGCATCTTCACTGTAAGATTCATCTTCAGTTGTCTCTTCCTCTATTCCCGCTATACTCCCGCTATTCTCTTGATCAGTAATATGATCAAGAACCTCTTGTAAAGACAGCTTCTTCGCCATTGCGCTGACACGGACTGAATGACAAGCAAGGTGATGTGAGGCATTTATATGCTCTCTCTTTGTGCTAAAGCATTTATTTGTAAACTTTCGTCTACTCTGTGAGAACATGAAAGCCTCAAAACCTACTGCCATAATGTTTTGTCTAGAATATGTGATGAAAGAAAATAGGCTAAAGACAATGCAGTTTGAGAGTGTGTGTGTGATAGCGTGAGTATACATGCATTCACACACGCACAGGTCCAAGGCCTTTATGTTTGTAAGCACAACATGCTCCTGAACACTAGTTGTTTCTCTTACTTTCATTCTTCCCCATTCACTTTCAATGGCCGGCCATTTTTGACAAGTGTGACTTTGTGCAATTTTGTACAAAATTAAAGCATTTAAAACCAAACCTCCTGATTAATCATTAAAGTACACTAGTGTGAGAAACAGTGCAAATTTTCATAATTTTTTATCTCATATTGTGAAAATTATTCATAAAAAATGATTTTTTCACTCAAAAAATGAGGTGCCTACTTTCGGATAAATGAGGCTTACGATTAATCAGATGCAAATAGAAACACAAAACCAGTCCTAAATGAAAGAAAACAAGTTGACAAAAAGATTGAATCCAATATTTAGTGATAATATAGCATAATGACAGATTTATAAGCAGTTGTTTGGAGTCCGGTCATTTTTGACTGGGAACACCACAAGTGTGACTTTTTGCAATTTTGTACAAAATAAAAGCATTTAAAAGCAAACTTCCTGATTAATCATTAAAGTACACTAGTGTGAGAAACAGTGCAAATTTTCATAATTATTTATCTCATATTGTGAAAATTATTCATAAAAATTGTTTTTTTCACTCCAAAAATTTGGTGCCTACTTTCGGATAAATGAGGCTTACGATTAATCAGATGCAAATAGAAACACAAAACCAGTCCTAAATGAAAGAAAACAAGTTGACAAAAAGATTGAATCCAATATTTGGTGATAATATAGCATAATGACAGATTTATAAGCAATTGATCGGAGTCCGGTCATTTTTGACCGGGAACACCACAAGTGTGACTTTTTGCAATTTTGTACAAAATAAAAGCATTTAAAACCAAACCTCCAGATTAAACATTAAAGTACACTAGTGTGAGAAACAGTGCAAATTTTCATAATTTTTTATCTCATATTGTGAAAATTATTCATAAAAAATGATTTTTTCACTCAAAAAATGAGGTGCCTACTTTCGGATAAATGAGGCTTACGATTAATCAGATGCAAATAGAAACACAAAACCAGTCCTAAATGAAAGAAAACAAGTTGACAAAAAGATTGAATCCAATATTTAGTGATAATATAGCATAATGACAGATTTATAAGCAGTTGTTTGGAGTCCGGTCATTTTTGACCGGGAACACCACAAGTGTGACAGGAGTCCGAACACAACCAGAGGGTTAAATTTTTTACAATTTTAAAAAGGACTGACTAAATTTTTGTACATTTTCATTTAATATAGTTCGGCTAGGTGTGACTAAACAGTTAGTGGGAGCAGTTAAGAAAAAAACACATTGCAGCCTGCTGAGATGATGACCCACCAGGCTGGATGAGATGCTCAGCTATACACTGAAGGCTGTAGGAGATGGTCGGCTACACACTGAAGGCTGGAGGAGATGGGCGGCTACAGACTGAAGGCTGGAGGAGATGCTCGGTTACACACTGAAGGCTGGAGGAGATGCTCGGCTACACACTGAAGGCCGGAGGAGATGCTCAGATACACACTGAAGGCTGGAGGAGATGCTCGTTTACACACTGAAGGCTGGAGGAGATGCTCGGCTACACACTAAAGGCTGGAGGAGATGCTCAGATACACACTGAAGGCTGGAGGAGATGCTTAGCTACACTCTGATTGCCTCTCGCCAGGGATGTTTTAAGCATTGGGCTAGGCGGGGCTGAAGCCCCGGGGCACGAGCAAGGAGGGGGCCCATGATTGGCTGTGGGGAAGATTACCTGGCATGCCAATGACCAAAGCCACCACACTCCCCACTTATTAGCACTGTTATTTCGTTGAATTTGGTTTACCAATCAAATGCATTTATTCTATAATTGACTTTTGAATAATATGTGCATGTACCTATCAGGTGATTGCTGCCCAGTATGTTTCCATTCACCTCCACTCTTGATTTCGTTCTGGAGTAATATGGAAATGGTTGTGCGAACAACAATATTCGATAAGTAAAAATGTCAGCAATTCTGAGAGAGAGGGGCTCAAAAAATGAAAAACTCAAAATATGAAGAACAGAAAAAAAACACAAGTTAGTAAGATCCCCAGCTATCGGGTTATTTTACTAAAGCTTATGATGGATTGGAAGTTGATGGACCAGCGAGAAAAAAAAGAAAAAAAGAACAAAAAAGAAAAAAAGACCCAAAGAAAAAAAAACTGCATCATCAGATTTTAGATTAGTTTAGTTATTAACTGGATGTACAGTACATTTGTTTTGTGTTTGAACAAACTCTATATAGGCTATTCATTGGTACTTGGGAGATAATCCGGTATACAAATATATCAATCATTTTGCGCGTCAAGCCGTAGGATAAGCCTATCATTTAAAAGCGTTTTAAGCAGGTTTTAAAACAAATAGTTTAAATTGTTAATAAATATATAGCAGTGGGGCAGAATTCATTCTAGTAAATGCATGCATTAAGATGGTTTCAGCCCGATTTCGCGCAGCGCGCAACTGTTCGGTATTGCGACTGAATATATCACCACAGCCGGGTTGTGAGATGGACGGGTGGGACAGGATGCTCGTAGATGTCCCGGTAATCCGCAGTACAAGCATAAGCCCTGTCGAATGCGTCTCTCTCTCTCCTTCTCGCTGACGAGTGTCACGCCAATTTGCATGGGTTCCACGTCTGCGTGAGCTGCCGACTGAGCTGAGAGAGTGCGAAATGAAAGAGCATATTCGGCTGCCAAACCCCTTCCTTAACGGAGAGACAGCAGTTGCTCACCCGCCTCCTTTCCTCCAGTGGGGTGCACGAACACCTCCTTAAAACGTTGAATAAACGCCCTGAACGAGGGGAAGGTTGGTTTATCTTCACTCCACACCACGGTGGCCCACTCCAGCGCTCTCCCCTTGAGGAGCGAACACACGAATGCGATGCGGCTCTCGTCAGTCGGGTACAGCATGGGCTGCTGGTTGACAAACATTGAACACTGGAGTAAGAAGCCCTTACATTTGTTTGGAGATCCGTCAAATCTCTCTGGGAAGGCGAGACGAGGGCTGGTGGTGGTGGAAGTGGTGTGCTCTGGAAGTGGAGCTGGAGCGTTGAGCGCTTGGAGACGAAGCGCTTGTAGAGTCCTTACCAGTTCTTAGGTTACTGAGGTTAGTCGGTCGAGCTGTTGTTGATGCGTGGCCAGGACCGATGCATGGAGCGGGGACCTCGGTGGTGAAGTGGTAGCAATGCTGCTGGATCGAGGCATGGCGAAGTCTTCTGTAACGAGAAGTCAGTGGTGTAAAACAGAATGCAAGTTAAACAAGCAGAGTTTAATCACGGGCTTCAAGTACAACGTAGATAGAGCAGAATCAAAGTCAGAGTTCGGGTGGAGGATCAGGGCTGGCGGCGAACACTCAGGATAATCAGATAACAAGGCAGATTGAATCAGATTAGGCAGGCGGCAGAGAATCAGAGTTCAATAAACAGTCCAGGTCATACACGGGGAATCAAACACGGGGTAAACGCTCGGAAATGTTTTCATGGCAAGACAAGACTTTGCAATGAGGTGACGGGGAGAACAGCTTAAATGGACCAGAGTCAATGAGAAGCACCTGTGCTGGTGATCAGCCACAGGTGTGGCGGGGAATAATGGGAATGGGAGCTAACCATGATGGTTAATACTCAGGTGATGGTTCCCTCTTGTGGCGATCGGAGGGAGCCACAGAGGCTGAATTCATGACAGTGTGTTTTATGTCGTAGAATAAAAGGCGAAAGTATCTTGTGAACCACGGACCTTATTTAAGGGATTTAACCAAAATCCCATAAAAAAAAACATTAAATTTGGGACGATCGAACCTGAAGTGCTAAAATGCTAACTCGCTTCCGGGTTTTTGCTTACAAAGTGACATCATAGTTCCACCACTCTATAGACAACACGACTAAGTATTTTGACTATCTTGTTTGTGAACAATGACACAAGGACTGTTTGTTCTGATGGCACTGATATGGTCATTGACATAAATACTTTGTATTTTTTGAGAGATGAACTAAAGATTTTGAGTCAGTTACAGGCTTTTGCACGTATTCCATTGTGTGGTGCTGTTTGTACAAATTGTTTTTAGAAATGCACATGCTACTTTGCCAGTATTACAGTAAGGATGATTAGAGAAATGCAACAAAGCGACTTAGAAAAACTGTAGGTTTTGAACAATGCATGCAAACATTTCTTTTATTTCTTACTGTGTAATACTGTATTCAAAACCACAAATGCTTACAGTAAAAAAAGTTTTGAAAAAAAGATGCTAAGTTTTGACAATCTAAGATGTAAAAAAAAACTGTACAATCAGCCCAATTCCATCCTAAAAATGAAGATTTGGCAACCCTTGATCCAACACGGGCTGCATTCAAAGTGATTTAAATACTCTGCATATTGATGGTGGCTCCCTGATGCGCGAAAATGATAGGCATATTCGATATTAGTATGTTTGCGGGAGCAGGCATTAATAGTAAGAAATTGGGAGCGGGATTAAGAAGTGCACGGGTTTAATACAAAAATGCACACAATGAATGGCGACTGTAGAAAGCAAAAGCCAAATCCCGGACATTTGGGTGATTTAGAAATCCTGGCGGGGCAAATTTTTTTTCTGTCCAAAAGAGGACATGTCCGGGGAAATGAGAATGTATGGTCACCCTAATCACAGTCTTAATGACTGAGAAAGTGTTTAGAGTTTTTTAAAAAGGCTGCACGAGATCTTCAAACAGTGTGCTTTCACACTAGCACTTTTGGTGCACACCCGGGTTCGATTGACGTCAGAGTTCAGTTTGTTTGGTGAATGCTGTCTTCCGACCTTGGGTGCGCACCCGCGAACTGTAGCCTACCCGAGTCCGCTTAGAAAGGGTGGTCTGGGGTATGGTTCAAGTTAACTCTGGTACGGTTCACTGCTGACGTGTGAAGGCAATCGTACCAAATCACGGAAGTGAACCGCTATTAATGACATATTATTATTATTATTATTATTATTAAATGTGTGTTTGTGTGTGTTTCACTCACTTTCCTGATGAACGTGACTGATGCGCTGCAAGTAGAAAGCTGTATATATAATTTCTGTTCACCTTCAGCATTCTTTAGAGCATTTGCAGTTCATTTGTAAAACAGACGTAGGGTAGAGTGGGGGAAAACATGCCCCCCCCCACCAGTTTTCCAAACATAATCACAAGATGATGTCAAGATAAGAAGTTTTCACCATGAAGCTTACTCTGGTGATGTACTGGAAAGAAAACTGATTTCACAGTAAATTATCTAATTTTCTATTATTTATTCTATTACTTCTATTACTATTATTCTATTATTTTTTCTATTATAATTTTGGAGAGGTGGCGGCATCCACTATGACATCTCCAGAGGTGGCAGCTGACGCTGCAGAACCTCCCGAGGTAGTGTCGCTCGCTGCTGTGTTCCCCGAAGCAATGGTGCCCGCTACAGTTTCTCCAGAAATGGTGGCGCATGCTGCAGAACCTCTTGAAGCGGCGGTGCTCGCTTCAGCTCCTTGCATGTGCCCAGCAACGCACTTTCAGCCTGTGATGCGAGTTTTGCTCTTTTGAATCGTGATCGCAAACAGAGCTTCTCTTATGCATGCAACACATACTAGCAGTGAATAGCTGCATGCTAATAGTGATTACCTAAGTGTTAGGCAAGGCAAGGCAAGTTTATTTATATAGTACATTTCATACACAGTGGTAATTCAAAGTGCTTCACATAAAAGGAAGTGAAAAATAATATTAAAAACAAGGAATATATATATATATATATTAGTGTTGTCAAAAATATCGATATATCGATACTGAAATATCTGAACGGTACCAATACTAATTTTCCGAAGTATCGATACTCCGATCCTAGCCGAGCTGTCACTTTCACTTCTCTCCAAAGGCGCGTTGACAAACACCACACGTGACCGCAGTGCCTGTCACGTGTCTCGTCTCATTCGCTCTGGTTAAATAGCAAAAGTGAAGTGAATATAAAGATGGCGAGTGCGGCTTGTTTCTAACAAGCAAAATATGTTTGCTTCTTAAATCAGACTGACTGAGATGCAGCGATTACTACTTGGACGGACTTCTTAAAAATGCAAATCAACTGTCAGCAGGAGACGCTTAAAAGCGGGAGAAATAACGTAATGTTAACGTTAGAGGTTTGCGCCCTGTAACGGCTGTAAACTGAGCGTACAAACGCTGCTTTATCAGACATATAACATGCAAGATGAAATGAAAATGACATCAAACATTTCCTAAAGACAGTGTTCCTTCAAAAATACAGTGATATAAAAACACCCACGCCTCGTTTTAATTTTTAAACATGCATTACGTGCTCATGTTATTCAACAAAGCCTTTTGGAAAAGTTTTGATATTGTGGTGGGTCGCCTCAAATAAATGTATGTATGTGAAACACATCCCACAGCACAACAACCTGAGCCCAACTTCATTACTAATCACTTTAACTGTGTGTGTAGCCGGCGCCACTAACCAGCTCGATATACAAACTAGGGCTGTAGTCAAGTCCACCTTTGTCGAGTCCAAGACAAGTCCAAATCCAAAGAGGTTCGAGTCCGAGTCAAGTCCAAGTCCAAAGAGGTTCGAGTCCGAGTCAAGTCCAAGTCCAAAGAGGTTCGAGTCCAAGTCCAAGTCCAAATGAGACGGTCAAAACAGAGAAAGAAAAAAATCTTCTTCAAAACCACATACTTAATTATTGATAATTGATGTGATACGAGAGACGGCATATCTTCTATTATAATATAATAATTAGTGGTGGGCATAGATTAATTTTTTTAATCTAGATTAATTTTGGAATTAATCTAGATTAAAATGGCTCATTTGAATTCTGCCGAAGGCATTCAGAATAAGTGTGCTACCCAAATAATGACTAAAAGTAAGTCTTTGAGAACGGGTTTCTCAAGCCAGGTGCCGCATTAGACCAGGGGCTCATCTCCTGTTTCCAAAATGCATCACAAACTTTAATCTCTTCCCGTCCCAATCCCACGAAAAAACTGGGGGAAAATCCCGTTCCACTCCCGGAAGAAAGACTCCCATTCCCTCCCACTCCCGTGTTGTTGTTTTTTTTTTTTTTTTTGCCGATAACTGTCAATTACAGTAAAAATATAGTACAGATCACAGCGTGCCCACCTTATTAGTTAAATTTCATGTAAATCATCCATGCTAACACACACGTCTTCTATTTTTATTTTTTAGACATTTCACTCTCTATAGATATATTTTTCAAAGACGGATTTTCGAAGTTTCTCGCTCAAGTTCACATGAGACCTAAAGCGCATCCTGTTTGCTTAAAAGCGCAACGTTTCGTTGTTATTCTGAGTGCACACAAATAAACGTAGAGTCTTTACAGATTCGAAAGATGTATTAGGCTAGTTTTATCTGTATGACCAAAAATGACGGAGATTTTAAGAGCAAGTGAACGCACCGGAGCCTGTCCTGCAGCAAACGCGCTTCCACACAAACACTTCAATAGCGCACGTTTCTCTAGGTTAACATCACATTGAGCGGCCATGTAAAGTTGCTACTACATACATCTTTCAGATGAAAAGCCATATTTGAGGTTGATGAATGATAGGTGAGCGTTTGGATGTCCTGCCCGATTGTATTACCACATAGACCAGCCGTTAACAATCTGTCCATCACGGACTGCGAGCCTCTAGTTCGAAGACTCGTTCTCGCCCCCTACAGTGCAATTCGGCTAGGTATACATCCGCGCTAAAATATCAGGGTGAAAGTCATCATAGCTTGCGTAGTATAGACCCAGCTCCCAACCCAACTTTGAGAATAGATTAACGGCGATATTTTTTTTATCGCCTGATAAGAGTCTCACGTTAACGCAGCACGTTAACGCCGATAACGGCCCACCACTAATAATAATTTTGCATTATTGTTTGTAATGATCTAAAGCATGTGCAGCAATTACTGTAGGATCAAATTAGGCAATTTTATTTCTCCTCCTGAGACCCAGCTGTGGAGTTTGTGCCTCTGTAGTGAACATTCTATTTTAGTGAATTTCTCTGAGACCTCACATGTCACAGTTATAAGCCTGGATGTCCTGCACAGAGCTCATTCAGGGCTTTATAGAGATACTAAATGTTTTTTAAACCCTCTCCTACGTCTTTAAAGATGGCTATATTTAATTTAGTGAAAAATTGTACATCCTTATGGAAATATGATTATATTCTGTAATGTCTTTTAAATCTGAATCATTTTCAGATTGTTTGTCATAAAGCAACATCTCAGGAAAATGTTATGGGTTTTCAAATTCAAATATAACTTCCTGTTATGAAACAGGACATAATTTCATACATGCTCAATGTAGAGGACACCAGGACTAAAAGCATGTTTATTATGCATTTTGGGAGACAACAATTGAATAGGGAAATAAATTATATATCAGTTTGCTTATGAAATATCATATATTATTATGAAAATCTGGCCATGTATTACTCCCATTATGATTGTTTTTTTCAACATTCTGTCCCAACAGCAACACATTAATAAGCAAATTAGATATAGTGTATAGATGCACTGTGTTTAATGGGAAACCAGTTTATGGAATTTTTTACACACATATTGCATAAAACAAAATGGTATATCAAATCATTGTGTTATACATTTTAAAACATAGTTGAGAATCATCCTTAAACAAAGTTTAGTATAAAAAAATCCTGAAACCTAAAAATTTATTTGGTGATTTAAAAAAACTCCCATTGATTTTGCCGTTTTCTATTCATGCCATTTAATTTTAGTCCTTGTGTCCTCTACAGAGGACATTGAATCAAATATGAATAAAATAGTTTTACAACAAAAAAAAAAAATTCTTATGGTCTAAACAATGTAATGACATGAGAACTTTTTTTAGGGGGGCGTCTCAGGAGGATATTTTAGGTTTAGCAATTTCACTTATATTTGACCAATTCTCGATTTTGTAAGATTTTATCTAGTCAACTTGAAAATGTAACTACAACATGATTCAAGAAACTTTCTCTTTATTAACCCTTTAGTTAAAGAAAAGTATATTCTAAGTGCACCACACATGACGTTGTCTTCATGATGTAAATGTTAAACAAATCACTAAATATCTTTGCAGAAAAGATGAACTACAACTACATCTTGTACAAACTTATATTATGCATATTAGGCTATATGTTCTGAAATAATACAAGACAAATGCTAAAAAAACTCAAGTAATTCAAAATGACTAAAGGTATAACACCTAGAGTGCTATTATTAACTATAAAGGCTCTGTAAAACAATGAACAGCAGTTTTCAGCCTGTCACCAGGATGCAAACCTGAAATATCAGATATACAGTACATGTACAGTAAGTTTCTTCACAGGTTTTGTATTTGATTACGCTGCTGTTCCATTGTTTTTTCTATGTAAGCATGGACGCGTTTGACTGTTGCGCTCGCGTCTCTTGCAGCGTCTCGTGCATGAAACGGCTTTCTAAAAACGCGGCACTCTAGTTATTAAAAGATGTTTAACTCATGTAAAGGAATTTTCCTTTATGGACAGTAATCAAACAGTGAGACATAGATTCTGATGTATGTATTATATGTTTTCTTCTCGTAGTTAGATAAGCATTCTTTGTGTGATGATTTACTATGATTGAGAAGTGATAGAGGTAAGGAAACGCAGATGGTCAAGGGGGCATTTGCCTCCCCTTTTGTATAACCATTAATCGGTAAACAAACTGGTATCTTTCCCTCTAGAGGAGGGAAGGAGGAGGCCTTGGAAGGAAAGGACTATAAAACAGACCAAAACTGTTTTCCCTTAGCTCTTGCGCTCTTGCTCTCTTGCTCTCTTGCTTCTTCTTATCTCTGGCTCTCTGGCTCTCTGGCTCTCTATAGCTATCTCTCTCTCTCTCTCTCTATCTCTGTCTTCCCTCACTGACTTAGCTCATGTGTATTATTTGTGACGAGGAGATCTTCTCTTGCAAGAGAATAAACACTTTATTATTATAATATGGACTCAGAGTTGTCTCTTACTCAGTGATGATGTTTGTTAGAAAATTGCCACAACAGTTTGGTGTCAGATAGTGGGATTCCTTGGACGTGACTTCTGGACCTGACAGCGGACGGAGGCTGATCACCTTGGAGCTGAAAAGTTCCAACCCTACCTCGCAAAAAAGATTGAGAGACGAGGGACCGTTCCGCTGTTGGGACCGGAGGGATCGACCACTGGAATCAAAAAGAACCCAGGTGGCACAAAACGACATCTCTGGTAAGAGTCAATTAAATTCAATTTAATTAGGGTGAAATACAGTTTAAAGAGTGAAATTGAACCATATTGGCTGAGATTTGTTTCTGTGGTAGAGTAATCTGAGCACGAACGTTCAGATTAGGTAACCTGAGATTAATTTGAGATCTGTACGGATCAAGAGGGTTTCAAACAGGTACCGAGGACTCTGGGCACGAACGTTCAGATAGGTAACCTGAGATTAATTTGAGATCTGTACGGATCAAGAGGGTTTCAAACAGGTACCGAGGTTAATTGGGGTTAGGAAAAATCGAAAGATTTTGATAAATCACAATTAAGAGGGCACTAATAGTGCAACCCGATCCGATTGCGGGATAAGAGAAAATCGGATCTGCTGGAGACGTCTAGCAGATTAAAAGAGACGCGCGTGAGTAAATCCACGGGAAAGCAGAAGACAGCCAGTATGGGGATATCTCAGAGCAAGTTTGTGAAATATGATACACCGGTGTACTACCAAATTAAAAAAAATGTATTATGGTCAGAAATGTATGCAAGATATTGAAAAATTTATCAAGCATCATGATTTTCCCGAAGAGGGAACATTGAGCCTCACAAAACTGAAAGTGGTTTCAACAACCAGGTTGTTGTTGCAAATGTGTTAAACATGTATGTTAAAAATGTGAACAAACAGTAGATGGTTGGCTAAAGGAAGTAGATGGTTGGCTCAAGGAAGGAGCAGGAAGAAAAAAAAAAAAAAAAAAAAAGCAAGTACAGAAAGTTAGCAGGAAGGAAAAATGAAAAGTGTGAAAGTCTATTTGTATGTGTCTGCACGACCAGAACCGAATGACCCACAGTATGTTTGTGTTTCCCACATGAAAATACGGTGAGGCCGGCACCGCCAAAACACCCATCTACCCAATAGCCCAGCTGGGTGCATTGAAATTCGCCCCGACCTCGACTGTTTCTCCGTCCAAGACAACCGCAGCGCGAGACGCTGAATGAACAAGCACGAGCAGCGCGAGTGACAGAGGGGGAGACAGATGCAGCTGGCTGTTGTACAGATTAAAGCAGCACGAGCATTAAAGCAGGTGAACATGACTTTTCTGGCTGCACGGAGTGCAGGTTGTCCAAGAACCATGGACACTGGGCACAGGATTGTCCAGAGGCGCGTAAGGCGGATTGAAACGAGAGGAACGGAGAACAGGAGAGGAGAGGGCGGGTGACAGGCATTCAGCAAGCTACAAAAAAAAGGGAAGTAAAAATTTATTGACACACACACACAACACGCTCACATACACTGATTCAAATAAGGCTATCTGCAATGAAGAAATGCTTGCAAACTCTTTATGTGTGATTGTTGAAGTATTGAATAATGCTATCTGCAATGAAGACATGCTTGCAACCTTTATGTGTGACTGCTGAAGTTTTGAATAATGTTAGTTGACTGATGAATGTCTGAGAATGTACAAAAGTTTAGGTTTTAAGGCTACAGAGATATCCCATGTTAGTTAACGGGACAATGATAGACTTTATGGTTGATTGTGAACCAAGAATGACGGATTTAGTGTTTGAAAGCACTTGAAGTCAGGGCATAGAATATCAGAAAACTGTGCTGTGCCGTTGAAATGTGAGACGGAGGGGGGGCAGGGCATTGAAACATGCGTTGTTGTGCTCTGAAACCTGTCCGGTTCCGTTAATGGCCAGGGATCTAATGTGTAAATTAAATCTGAAACTCACTGCTGGCCCGTTTGGGATTTACAGGAGAGGAACAGCAGATGAGAGATTCTGATTGGGCACAAAAGATTTTAAAATTGGCAAAGATCGAACAGTATCAGTATCAGTATCAATGAATTACATTCATTGATATATGCATATATCAATATGAGGAAGAGTGGATTAACGGGGCAGAAAATGTTTTTGACAAGGTTTGATAAGATTTTCTGGAGTGAAAATGTGTGTGCTTTCAGCTAGCCTGTCAGAAAAACAAATTCAGCTGTATTTGATAAACAGAGGACTCTGCGCCTCACTATCAGTAGACAAGGTCACTGAGCAGAAATTAGGCCTGTTGTGAGAAAATGCATGAGAGCCACAGAAGGGCTGAAAAGGGAAGAGGGGAGAAACACATTGATGATTGATTCGAAACACATTGAAGTATGTAGATGATTTATTGATTTGTGCACGAGATGAGGTTACGTGCGTGGCTGACACTGTAACTCTCTTGAACCACCTGGTGAGAGAGGGTCACAAGGTCAGTCTGACAAAACTACAGTTTGTGCAGCAGGAAATTATTTTTTTTTGGGTCACACTAACACCAAACAGTAAAAGCTATCTCTGAGAAACGGATAAAAGCTATCAAAGATGTACCAAGACCTTTAACAAAGACAATTGTTATCATTCTTGGGAATGTGTGCATATTGTCGAACGTTTATTCCAAATTATGCATTTCTTGAAAAGCCCTTGAGAGCCCTGACAACAGGGAAAGGGCTGAGGTCATGTGACAAGATTGAAAGGCTTTTTTTTTTTTACACAGATGGTAGACGCAGTCTCCATGATTTTGCAAGAGCAGAGAACATCACATTTATCAACAGCCCGATGGCTGAGGTATCACACGATTTTGCTTGACATGCCAAATGTAACAGTGAAAAGATGCACAACTTTGAATCCTGCCACACTTCTCCCTACAGAACAGGATGGCGAGGAACACCACTGTTGTCTATCAGTCTTGGAACAGGTGTGTACACCACGTCCAGACCTGTTGGACACACCTTTAGAAAACTGTGACAATGTCCTCTTTGTGGATGGGTCGGCGTCCAAAGATCCACAAACAGGCTTGAATAAGGTTGGTTTCGCGGTGACCACTGAATTTGAAGTCGTAAAGTCTGGCAAATTGCCATCAAATTATTCGGCTCAGGCAGCTGAATTGGTTGCTCTGACAGAGGCGTGTAATCTTATGGCAGACAAGTGTGTGACAATTTACACAGACTCGCGTTATGCTTTTGGGGTCACTCACGACTTTGGGGCGCTTTGGAAGCACCGAAATTTTTTGAAGTCGGATGGACATCCGATATTAAACGCAGCTCTGGTGGCTAAGCTTTTGGAGGCCATTCTTTTACCAGACAAGGTCGCGATCTGTAAATGCGCAGCGCACACTAACGATAAAAGTTTTATCTCCACAGGAAACGCGAGAGCAGACGCGGCAGCGAAGGCCGCGGCAGCACAGGAGACAAAAGAAACGACTTGTGCTTTAGTATCTGTGACTAACCCTGATATTTCCCCTTGGTTACAGAGTATGCAGTCTTTTTCCACAGGAGCGGAAAAACAACGATGGAGGTCGTCTGGCTGCAGTCTCCGGGGGGGTGTATGGATGAGTGTTGATGACATTCCTTGTTTGCCCAAACACTTCTTTCAGCATTATGCTAAGTTGACACATGGGTTGGATCATGTGTCAAAAGCGGGTATGATAATGCAGATGAGGGAATTATGGTTTACAAAAGGGTTTACAGTGGTTGCTGAAAATTTTTGCAAAAGATGTGTTACGTGTAATACACACAATGTGGCTAGAGGGATAAAAAACACCCTTGGCATCTCAACCAGCACCAGCAGGTCCATTTGAATATCTAATGATGGATTTCATCGAATTAACCCCTTGTGGGAAACAGAAACACTGTCTGGTGATGGTTGACATGTGGTCAAAATGGGTTGAGGCCTTCCCAACCTCGAAACAAGATTCGGCGGCAGTGGCAAAGGCTCTGTTAACCGAGATCGTTCCGAGATGGGGAATTCCCAGAAAAATCAGTTCTGATAATGGCAGACACTTTGTCAATGATGCGATAAAGCAGGTGGGTCAGTTCTTGGGAATTGACATGAGAACTCACTGCAGCTACGCGCCCTCGTCAGGTGGGGCAGTAGAGAGGCAGAACCAGACAATTAAGAACAAATTGGCGAAATGCTGCGAAGAGACGGGTCTGACTTGGCTTAAAGCTCTTCCAATTGTACTGATGTACATGAGAATGAGAAAAAGAGTAAAACCAAACCTGAGCCCATTTGAAATTTTGTTTGGCAGGCCACCATTCATGGGCATAGGGGGGGGTAAACAAAGGCTGCCATCAACGGATGTGTGTGAGAATGACATGTTGAATTACTGCAAAGAAATGTCTTGTCTGTTGTCAAATATTTCTGTGCAGGTAAAAGCTGCCCAGGGGAAGGTTGCTGAGAGATTCCTGCACGAGGTGAGACCTGGCGATTTCGTGGTGATTCGTGATCACAGGAGAAAGAGCTGGAAGTCGAAAAGGTGGCTAGAGCCTTTCCAGGTGCTTCTGGTGACGCACACGGCAGTGAAGGTCGCAGAAAGGGCTACGTGGGTTCACGTAAACCATGCAGAAGGGTGCCGCCCATTGCGGAGGCGGAGCAATCGCTGGAGGAGGTTCAACGCGAGTGTCAGTAAATGCTAAGATCCAGTTTGAAAAAACCCTTGCATTGCAGCTGTGTGTTTAGGCGGAACCAGATATCAGCAGCAAGGAGGAGACAACTTTGATTGCGCAACCGGCATACGGGTGGACACTGTAATCAACAGAACAGATAAGACTCTTAGTGTTTCAAAAACAGTGCTTTCTCACATTCTCTGGTCATAACAGCATCTTTTGATAAAGAGTAACTGAGAGAACGGAGCGTCCAAGACCGTGGCACCCATTCAGAGTAACAGGAATGTGTGGCCTGTATAAAACCACATGTATAATGACTTTGTTGTCAGTAACAATTTGCTTGGTAATGCTACACTTCACAACAGGTCTGAAGGTGTTACCAACAGGAGATCAGACCAACAATATGATGACACAAGTAGCGGAAGTTACAGTGAAATGTGTTAATTGAGTTATGATGTTTCTATTTTTCTTCCTGAGGATGATTGATATGTAAAGAAGGTTAAAAGCAGCAGTTATCCGTGTACGAGAGGACGTACAAGGAGAGGGGTTGAAACTGAGGGATTTTCTACATACTTTTAATATTTACATTTTATATTACAGGAGTAACTCAACAGTGATAAATTGATATGTTTATTTCCTACTTTGAACTATACTTTTCCTTATTTATACTATTGTGACTGAGGGTTCGGTCTAGGCCGAGAGTGCGACAGCAATGCCTGTCCATTTAGCCCGGCGATAGAATGAAATCTTTACTGTGCTTGCTAAACATTTACAGCCTAAGCATTTTTCAAATTTTCAAAAAAACTTACTTCACAGGTTCAAGAAGAGTGATCATTTATGTGAAAATCAGAGATGAAGAGTATAAGTGTGATGTAATGGCTTGAACTTGTATTTATTATTATTTGTACTATTATTATTACAATGTTTGATTAATCAGTTATCAGAGAATGATAAACAGAGAGGAATTGTAAAGGAATTTTCCTTTATGGACAGTAATCAAACAGTGAGACATAGATTCTGATGTATGTATTATATGTTTTCTTCTCGTAGTTAGATAAGCATTCTTTGTGTGATGATTTACTATGATTGAGAAGTGATAGAGGTAAGGAAACGCAGATGGTCAAGGGGGCATTTGCCTCCCCTTTTGTATAACCATTAATCGGTAAACAAACTGGTATCTTTCCCTCTAGAGGAGGGAAGGAGGAGGCCTTGGAAGGAAAGGACTATAAAACAGACCAAAACTGTTTTCCCTTAGCTCTTGCGCTCTTGCTCTCTTGCTCTCTTGCTTCTTCTTATCTCTGGCTCTCTGGCTCTCTATAGCTATCTCTCTCTCTCTCTCTATCTCTGTCTTCCCTCACTGACTTAGCTCATGTGTATTATTTGTGACGAGGAGATCTTCTCTTGCAAGAGAATAAACACTTTATTATTATAATATGGACTCAGAGTTGTCTCTTACTCAGTGATGATGTTTGTTAGAAAATTGCCACAACACTCACATCTTCTTGTATTTTTCCTATTCCACTGCCCGCGTCAACACAAAAACACACTCTGTGTGAATGGCACCTAGAGAGCATCACATGTGAGCAGTTGTGCACTGACATGCGGGTGGATTGTTCTTTTATCTTTACTGTTATTATCAAAGTGTCTAATTGTAGCGTTTGGTAATATTTCTATTCAAAATCGCGATTCCTCGATTTATAAAAAATCTAATTGGGGCAAAACATTAAATTCAAATTAATCGATAAAATCTGATAAATCGCCCAGCCATTGCCACAGTGTTTGCTTATTTTTTACTTTATTTACATTTTTTGTGTAATTTATTTTATTTACAACCAGTTGTATTCCGTGCCTCTGTAACGGATGTATGCCAGTAAGGGCTGTGTGTAAACCTCACTCTCCTGACCTCAAAATGAGGCGTTCTAGCGACTGACGCTAGAGGCTGTAGCCTTTGGCGTTACTTGTTAGTGCACCCTCCTTCCGCACAGAAATCCTGGGTTCGAGACCCGCTCGAAGCAAGAACGAGTTGTGGTGGTGTGGACCAGGGAGGGGTTGTTACACCTCCAGGCTTTATGCGTTTTGCTCTTATTCGTTCTTTTGCTTATTCATTTGGTGCCATGGCATTTGATGATTGTCAGATTTTTTTTTTTTTTTACATTGAAACATTTTGCAAGTTTGTAATTTTATATTAAGCTTATAGCATGGTAATGGTGTATTTTTATTCGTTTTGTTAATTAAAGTCCCATGTTGATTGCAGAAAATGTGTCGTTTTAAGTTATAGATAAGCAATTGACCTGAAATGAAAGTGAAAGCACAATGTGCACAGGCGTTAATAAGGTATTTAAAAGCGAAGGGAAATGAGAGGGAAAACTCCAATGAACTTTGTAAAACCAAACTGTATTATGCAACTTGCCGACAGCGTGTCTGTGGCCAAAATAAAGATAATTTAAGCCTCCACGCAGCGCGCACACTCATATGACGCAGCTGTGCATTTAACAGGGGACCAATGACAATGCCCGTTCTAGATGGAGTTAAACCAATGGCAATTACATTACCCATTTGCGGAACAAGCGAGTCTTTGTTTTGAAAGAGAAAAAAAAAACATATATTGCTGGACTCGGTCGAGACCAACATGAACATTTGGCGAGTCCGATGACCAAGTCCGAGACAAGTCCGAGTCCAAATACCAACGAGTCCAAGACAAGTCCGAGACGATAGAAAAACGTCTCGAGTCCGGACTCGAGTACTACAGCCCTAGATATTCATTTGTTATTTCTACATCAATTAAGCAGGTAAAATGAATGGAGTTTATTCTAATTGTTCATTTTCATTTGGAAGCTGTTGCTGTGACCCCACATCATGCGGTCAAATGAGCTCTCCATGCAAGTTAAACAGACAATTGTTAGGCTTCAAAATCTAAACAAATCCATCAGAGAGATAGCAGAAACATTAGGAGTGGACAAATCAACAGTTTGGTACATTCTGAGAAAAAAAGAACACACTGGTGAGCTCACTTATATAAAAAGGCCTGGACATCCACGGAGGAAAACAGTGGTGGATGATCGGAGGATCCTCTCCATGGTAAAGAAAACCCTTTCACAACATCCAGCCAAGAGAAGAACACTCTCTAGGAGGAAGACATGTCACTGTCAAAGTTTACAATCAAGAGAAGACTTCACCAGAGCAAATACAGAGGGTTCACCACAAGGTGTAAATAAGACTAGATTAGAGACTTTGCTAAAAAACATCTAAAAAAAACAGACAGCTCATGATCGAAAGCATACAACATAATCTGTGAAACATGGTGGAGCAGTGGGATGGCATGAGCATGCATGGGTTCCAGGGGCACTGGGTTACTGGTGGTTACAAATTGATTGGGCAGTACTTCAAAGTACAATTGGACGATGTCCTAAAATATACAGTAAAATCAACCCAGTAGTTTTTGAAGGTAAAAAAGTGGAAAATTCTGCAATGGCTGAGTCAATCTCCTGATCTCAACCCAACTGACCATGCATTTAACTTGCTGAAGACAAAACTAAAGGCAGAAAGACCCACAAACAAAAAACAACTGAAGTCAGCTGCAGAAAAGGCCTGGCAAAACATCACAAAGGAGGAAACCCAGTCTCTGCTGATGTCCAGGAGTTCCAGACTTGCAGTCATTGCCTGCAAAGGATTGCCAGTAAAATATTTAAAAAAAACATTTTATTTAAGATTATATTTATTTGTCTAATTACATTTGAGCTCCTGAAAATAGGGGTGTGGGGTGGGGGGCTGTGTACAAAAATGGTTGTAATTCCTAAACATTTTATGCTATATTTTTGTTCAACCGCGTGAATTAAAGCTTAAAGTCTTCAGTTGCATCTTGATTGTTTAATTGTAATTCAATTTTGGTGGCATACAGAGCCAAAATTATGAACATTCTAAATTATGAAAAGTCTAAATATATATGGTGAATTTTGAGGTAAATGCCACAGTGACAAGCTGTTGTACACTTAAAAGTACAATAAAAAAAAAAGGTAAAAATTTTAAATTTGCGGATGATACTGTGGTTCTGGGCCTCATTAACAACAATGACGAGGCCGCATACTTGGATGAGGTGGAGAGACTCACATCATGGTGCCAGGACAACTGTCTCTCTCTGAACGTGAGCAAAACTAAAGAGCTGATTGTAGACTTCAGGAAGAGACAGCAGTGGCCCTATACCCCTCTTATGATCAGTGGGACCCCTGTGGAGAGGGTGAGTAGCTTCAAGTACCTCGGTGTAAACATCTCTGAGGACCTGACATGGACTACACACATTCAGACTCAGGTTAAGAAAGCCAGGCCAAGACTGTACCATCTGCGACAGCTGAGGAAATTCAGGGTCTCACCAACAATCCTGAAAACTTTCTATCCAGGGGCCATAGAAAGTGTATTGACTCAGTGCATCTCAATGTGGTATGGTAATTCCTTAAACCAGGACTGCAAATCTCTACAGAGAGTCGTGCGCTTAGCTGAGCGCATCTCAAGGTCTGCTCTCCCCTCTCTGCAGGACATCTACTTCAAACGCTGTAAAAGCAGGGCTGCTAAAATCCTCAAAGACTCAACTCACCCCGGTAACCATCTTTTCTGTTTACTGCCATCTGGCAAGCGCTTCAGGAGCATGATGGAAAAAACTGAGAGACTGAGGAGGAGCTTCTTCCCTCAGGCCATCAGTCTCCTTAACACAACCCCAGTTTCATAAACACTTACAAGACTCATTGTTAACTGTAAAACATCCATATTCTCATCACCCGTATTGCTGCTATGTGTACATACCCGGTACAACCCGTTTGCACATCCCTCTTGCACATCCCTCTTGTTCATATTACTATTTATTAAGTCCCAGTTTACTGTTTTTGCACATCTTATTGTTTTGCACTTTTTGTTCCATTGCACATTTTACTCTTATTAGGGCCCAAGCCAGAAAGGCGCAGGGCCCTATTGTTTTCCTTGGGATTCTTTTTATTTTTTATTTTTTTTTATCGACTATTCGGGCATTTTTGGGGGGCTTAACATGGTCAAAAACTCTTGAAAATTTGCACACACATTGGAACCCGCGGCAGTTAAGACGCCGCTGAGGCTGGGACCCGGGCGTAGCACAGAGGCTCTACGGCGCCCCCTGGAACACCATCAGAAAACTTGATGTGTAGCTCAAACATACTTGCACGTATTAATATGAAACTCAGTACACATATAGATCTCATCGGTTTGTTCGGTGTATGAAGCCGATCGCATTGATGTGATAATTATGAGGCAAAGTTATAGCGCCACCAACTGGCAACAGGAAGTGTGTCATTTTCAAAATGCTTTGAATTCAACATCTTACTTTTACCCAATTTGCTTCAAACTTCATCAGAATACTGTAAAAACACGGCCGATGTGAAACTGTGAAGGGAATATTGATATCTAAAATACTGTTGTCATGGCAACGCGTCAAACCTCAATATTCTTTTTTTGGTGATTTTGAGGCTATCCGGGCATTTTTGGGGGGGCTTAACATGGTCAAAAACTCTTGAAAATGTGCACACACATTGGAACCCGTGGCAGTTAGGACGTTGCTGAGGCTGGGACCCGGGCGTGGCACAGAGGCTCTACGGCGCCCCCTGGAACACATCAGAAAACTTGATGTGTAGCTCACACATACTTGCACGTATTAATATGAAACTCGGTACACATATAGATCTCATCGAGCCGAACAACTTTTGCACCGCATGTCATGGGCTACGCCCAACAGGAAGTCAGCTAATCTATTGTTTTCCTTAGGAATCTTTTTTTTTTTTATCGACTATCCAGGCATTTTTGGGGGGCTTAACATGGTCAAAAACTCTTGAAAATGTGCACACACATTGGAACCCGTGGCAGTTAGGACGCCGCTGAGGCTGGGACCCGGGCGTGGCACAGAGGCTCTACGGCGCCCCCTGGAAAACCATCAGAAAACTTGATGTGTAGCTCACACATACTTGCACGTATTCATATGAAACTCGGTACACATATAGATCTTATCGAGCTGAACAACTTTTGTGTCACATGTCATGGGCTCCGCCCAACAGGAAGTCGGCTATTCAGGGCTGTTTAAAAAGCACATGCTCTGGAATTTGAAATACTCCTCCCAGGATTTTCAACACACGAGCACCAAACCCGGTGAACGTGATCTCAAGACATTGGGGATGCTAAATTGCGGAGGGATTTTTGATATCTCGAATGGTTTGCCCGTGGCGATGAAGTTATGGCGAGAATTGAGATACAGGAAGTGTCTAATAAAGTCCACATACATTGTCTGATTTTGATCACACTTCAGTGGTTTGTTCGGTGTATGAAGCCGATCGCATCGATGTGACAATTATGAGGCAAAGTTATAGCGCCACCAACTGGCAGCAGGAAGTGTGTCATTTTCAAAATGCTTTGAATTCAGCATCTTACTTTTACCCAATTTGCTTCAAACTTCATCAGAATAATGTCAAAAAACGGCCGATGTGAAACTGTCAAGGGAATATTGATATCTAAAATATTGTTGCCATGGCAACGTGTCAAACCTCAATATATCTTCTGGTGATTTTGAGGCACTTAAGATGTTTAGAATTTCAAACTCAACACAAACATCAGTATTAATTATAGATAGACACTGGCAAAAGCTCATAAACGGGCGTGGAGGAGGCACTATATAGCGCCACCTTTTGCCAAAACATGGGGGTTAATTTTAGCTACAGTCACCAGAGAGAAAGTTGGGCACCTTGTGTCACATAAAAGTGATTTATTACCCTCATAAAAAATCCCCCCCAAACTGGACACCTGTTTGTACAGCCCCCACCCTTCCGTCTCCCCCACGTGGGGATTTTTAGACCACGTGGAATTTTAGACCACGTGGGTTTTTTTAGACCACGTGGGTTATCTGATACGGGGGAATGTGTTGCGACATGTTTTGTGTGTTTAAACAAAATGTGAAACTGTGTAAAATAGGAAGAAAGGGTAGTTTTTATTCAAGTTTTTTCATACACATACATGTGAAGGCATTCTATATATACACGTAAAATAAGCAATATCTATTTTTCCAGAAAGCGTTGTTTAAAATTAGGTAAAATGCAGTGTAAGAAAACAAATAAAAATGAAGACACGTTAGTTAAAACATATCTATAGTGAAAATAAATCTATCTAGGGGTCTAACATTAAAAGTTAAATAATTGAATTGTCTTATCTTACTACGGTATAAAATAAATAAAAATGCGTCAGACGCGTTTGTTAAAACTTAGTGATATTGTAATTCAAAAAGCAGTTAGTTCGACAGAGTTAAAGAAAAATATACGAAATCAAAGTAAATAGAAGCGTGTTACAAGGAAAGTGGGTAAAACGAAGGTAAAAAAGGTTCATACATTTACAGAGAATCTAAAACAAGACAATCTCACAGACGTTTGTTAAAACGGCCCCAGCCGTCAAATGATAGTCTCGGGAGGTTCGCTGTACGGAAAGTTAAACAAAGAGAGTAAGTGAGGGTCAGGTCCGTGGAGTGGTCCGTGCACTACAGCGACCAAACTCGAAATGAGCTCCCGAACGCAGCGGGGGGAGACCACGCCTACGTCCCACCCCCCTAGATCCGGAGGAGGCAGCAAAACAGGAATTTAGAGTAGGCCTAAAGTAAAATGTTAGAAGTTATTTATAATAAGGCTTTTATATGTCTTAATTAATTAACCCATTCAACATCATTCACCTAAAACATGTATAGCTTGAATCGCTATCGTAAGTCGTTTTGGATAAAAGTGTCTGCTAAATGTATAAATGCAAATCCTTCCTTTAAAAGCTGTTCTTTTAAACAAACAAACCCCATAGGTTCCGGGAAAAGTTTTGTTTTATTTGTATATCAACACATGTTCCTTTATTTACTAGTTGTTTTTGTCAAACTTACGATCCGTTATAACGTTTAAAATGTACGATCTGATATAAACTATAAATGTTTTGACACGCTTAAGACTTCTAGGGTTATATAAGGTGTTAGAGTGCGTGCGTGGAGACATTGAAATGCGAAACCGTGTTAAATGGGGGAACAAAGTTTTTTTTTTATTAAAGTTATTTTTTCATACACAACAATGTCACGGAAAAACGTCAAAACAAGAAAGTCCGAGTATAATTACAATTAAAAATAATAATTAAACCATTTAAAACTAGTTAGTTTGACAATGAAAATAAAAAATCTAACTTTTAAGAAGACAGAAGTTGTGTCACATGAAAAGGTGGGAAACAAGGAAAAATAACAAAGCACATTTAGCCGGTAAGCTCAGAGGCGTTTGTTAAAACATATCTAACGTTACTGTAATGAAATCTAGCTTGTACTTTATCAATCGGTTCGCTGAACGGAAAATTTAAACAATAGAAAAAAGCCCCAAACGGTGTCCATTTCAAAACTCCGAATGGCGAGACATACTGTTCCAGGCAGATCAAGCCTACATCTCACCTCTAACACCGGAGGTTAAAGTAAGGAAAAACTTCAAAACAAGAAAGTCCGAGTATAGCATTTATAAAAGAGTACAAAAATAGACGACGTAAACCAAATAAGAGTCAAACCGCGTAATAGAAAACAATAAAGACAAAGAAAACTAGGATTCGAATGTGGACAAACTAACAAAGGTTAACTTGGTTTATATTAAACAAGTTCTAATATAAAGAAAATGCGACGTATATACACGTAAAAATAAGCAATGTTTTTATTTTCCAGAAAGCGTTGTTTAAAATTAGGTAAAATACGGTGTAAGAAAACAAATAAAAATGAAGACAGGTTATTTAAACAACTAAGACAATATTAACATTAAATAATATAGAGTAACCTTACTTACTGTGGTATAAAATAAATATCAAGCCGTTAAAAATATATGTTTGTCAGAAGTTTGTAATATTACAATTTAAAACTAGTTAGTTTGACAATGAAAATACAAAAATCTAACTTTTAAAAAGACAGAAGTTGTCACAAGAAAAGGTGGGAAACAAGGAAAAATAACAAAGCACATTTAGCCGTTGTCCAAAAAGAAGGTAATCTCAGAGACAAAAGATAGTCTATCATAACTTAGCTGAACGTAAAAGTTAAACAAAAGAAAAAGGTCCCAAACGGCGACCGGCGAGAAGTCCGCGCGTGTCCGTTTCAAACGCAGAATGGCGACATCCGGTTCCAGGCAGACCACGCCTACGTCCCACCCCCTAGATCCGGACGAGGAGGGACCAAAACGTCTCGGTTACTTGCGTAACCCCCGTTCCCTGAAGGAGGGAACGGAGACGTAACGTCAGAGTGACTGACTAATGGGATCTCGCCGGAGAGCCCAATCACCTTCGAGTGTTAACAAAACAAGCCAATGACAGTTGGCGTGCGTGTTTCGCCACGCGCACTCCGCCCCGCGGTGCGGGTATAAAAGGAGAGCGCGTGCAAACGCACATCAGTTTTTTGCTGAGGAGCCGAGACTGTGTGCCCCGGCCGTACAGCGGTGGTACAGCAACTATGGCGACGGGACGTTACGTCTCCGTTCCCTCCTTCAGGGAACGGGGGTTACGCAAGTAACCGAGACGTTCCCTATGAGTCAGTCACGTTCGACGTAACGTCAGAGTGACTGACTAATGGGATCCCTTGGAAAACGCCACTATTGCTGACCCCCTCCAGTGCTCTGCAGAAGCCGGCAAGTCCCCCCACACCAGTTGGGATGGATGATAGGACAGGGTTTAGGCAGAGATAACCGCACTGCTGTTCCGCTCAGCGGGTAGAATAACACTGGGAAAGCGTACCCCAAGTAGGGGGAAACGCTACGGAGCCACATCCCGCATAAGGAGGTATCATGTGGAGATTACACATATGGACTGGCCAAGGGCAGTACCACATACGGGAGTCTCTGAGGTAGACCCAGCCCGCCTGGGGTGAGATAGCTACACAGCCGAGAAGGCAGAGGGTTCTGCCAGGGAAGACACGGACTCACCATGGGGGGGGAGCCGTACCGTGGAAGAATACACATGTGGGATCACAAGGGGAATCACTACACACGGGCACCTAGCCCAGCACAAGGGTTGACCTTGGGCAACGTACGAGTACTGGACCTGGCGTCTGGTGCTCCGCCACACCTGACTGCCGAGGGTGCGGGAGGAACTTCAACAGGGTTCGCCGTGGGGAACTGACTGAGAAGCAACAAGGCGCACGTATCCGGTCCGTAGAGGGGAATGGCGCAGCAAGCGTGATTGACACCGAGCGGGTTCCAGTGTTACTGGCCATCCGAGACAAGTACACGGGAGGACACTGGCTCTATACGGAGATTGTAAAACCTTGCAAACGTATTAGGTGTCGCCCAGCCGGCAGCTTTACAAATGTCTGCTATTGAGGCGCCTCGCGCCAAAGCCCAAGAGGAAGCAACGCCTCTCGTAGAGTGTGCTCTCACACCAAGGGGGCACGGTAAGCGCCGGGCCTGATAGGCCAAGACTATAGCCTCCACTATCCAGTGGGCGAGTCTTTGTTTGGAGACAGCTCTTCCCTTCTGCTGTCCTCCGAAGCAGACAAAGAGCTGGTCTGAGGTCCTGAAGCTCTGCGTGCGGTCCACATAGATGTGCAAGGCACGAACGGGACAGAGCAGAGCAATGGCTGGGTCTGCCTCCTCCCGGGGCAGCGCTTGCAAGTTCACCACCTGGTCCCTGAAGGGCATGGTGGGAACTTTGGGCACATATCCAGGCCGGGGTCTCAGGACAACGTGAGAGTTAGCCGGCCCGAATTCTAGGCACGAATCGTCGACCGAAAATGCTTGCAGGTCCCCTACCCTCTTGACTGTGGCCAATGCCGAGAGGAGCACTGTCTTCAGAGACAGAAACTTAAGCTCTACTGACTGCAGAGGCTCAAAGGGGGCCCCCCTCAAGGCCGACAGGACCGAGGGGAGATCCCAAGAGGGTACCAGGTGAGGGCGTGGGGGATTTAGCCTCCTTGCCCCTCTGAGGAACCTGATGACCAGGTCGTGTTTTCCCAGAGACTTACCGTCTACTGCATCGTGATGTGCGGCAATAGCGGCGACATACACTTTGAGGGTGGAGGGAGACAGCCTTCGCTCCAACCCATCCTGCAGGAAAGAAAGCACGACTGCGATCGGGCATCTACGGGGGTCCTCCCGGCGGGGAGAACACCAATTGACGAACAGGTTCCACTTCAGCCTGTAAGCTTGTCTCGTAGACAGAGCCCTGGCAGAAGTGATAGTGTTTAATACCGCTGGAGGTAGCCCACTTAGAACCTCCGCGTCCCGTCCAAGGACCATACGTGGAGGTTCCACAAGTCTGGGCGCGGGTGCCAGAGGGTGCCCCCTCTCTGAGAAAGTAGATCCCTCCTCAGAGGAATTTGCCAAGGAGGGGCTGTCGCGAGGAGCATTAGTTCTGGGAACCAAGTCCGATTGGGCCAGTAAGGCGCCACCAAGAGGACTTGCTCCTCGTCCTCCCTGACCTTGCACAGGGTCTGTGCGAGAAGGCTCACTGGGGGAAACGCATATTTGCATAATCCCCGAGGCCAGCTGCGTGCCAGCGCATCCGTACCGAGGGTCCCCTCGGATAGGGAGAAAAACAACTGGCAGTGAGACGTGTCCGGGGAGGCAAACAGGTCTACCTGAGCGTCCCCGAAGCATCTCCAAATCAGCTGGAGTACCTCGGGGTGGAGTCGCCATTCTCCCGGAAGGGCGTGCTGACGTGAGAGCTCGTCGGCTGCACGATTGAGCTCGCCTGGGACATGAACGGCGCGAAGCGACCTCAGATGCTTCTGACTCCAAAGGAGGAGATGGCGGGCGAGTTGCGACATGCGACGGGAGCGTAGACCGCCCTGGTGGTTGATGTACGCAACGGTCGCAGTGTTGTCCGAGCGGACCAGTATATGCTTCTCGTGTAGCAGCGTTCTGAAGCGGCGCAGAGCAAGCCATACTGCCAGCAACTCGAGGCAATTGATATGCCACTGCAGCTGGGGCCCTGTCCAGAGCCCCGCGGCTGCGTGCCCGTTGCACATGGCCCCCCAGCCCGTGGCAGAGGCGTCTGTTGAAACAACAACATGCCTGGATACTTGCTCTAGGGGAACTCCTGCCCGAAGAAAGGCAAGGTCCGACCATGGGCTGAAGGTGCGACGGCAGGACGGGGTGAGTGAGACCCGGTATGTGCCGTGGCACCATGCCTACCTCGGGACTCGGTCGTGGAGCCAACGCTGAAGCGGTCTCATATGAAGCAATCCGAGCGGCGTGATAGCGGCTGAGGATGCCATATGCCCCAGGAGCCTCTGAAAATGTTTCAGTGGAACCGCCCCCTTGCGCTGGAGAGACTCCAGGCATCTCAGCATTGACTGAGCACGCTCCTCTGAGAGACGTGCTGTGAGGTTGACCGAGTCCAACTCCATGCCGAGAAAAGAGATCCTCTGCGTAGGGGAGAGTTTGCTCTTTTCCCGGTTGACCTGAAGTCCCAACCGGCTGAGGTGACTGAGCACTATATCCCTGTGTTCGCACAACAGTGCTCGAGACTGGGCCAGAATGAGCCAGTCGTCGAGGTAGTTGAGGATACGAATGCCTGCTTCCCTTAACGGTACAAGGGCTGCTTCTACGACCTTGGTGAAGACACGAGGCGACAGGGATAGCCCGAAGGGAAGGGCCTTGTACTGGTATGCTCGCCCCTCGAACGCAAAGCGGAGAAACGGTCTGTGTCGAGGGAGGATCGAGACATGGAAGTAGGCGTCCTTCAGGTCGATTGCTGCAAACCAATCGAAGGGACGGACGCATTGAAAGATGCGTCTCTGCGTCAACATCCTGAACGGAAGCTTGTGAAGGGCCCGGTTCAGAACGCGCAGGTCCAGGATTGGTCGTAACCCACCGTCTTTCTTGGGTACGATGAAGTAGGGGCTGTAGAACCCTGACTTCATCTCGGCTGGACCCGGGGGTCAGTGGCGGAACAGAACAAAAAGGAAACAAAAGATTCTCCACCCGGCCCACCTCCGGGGGAAGGAGTGGTGCGGTCACCATCTCCTGAAGAGCAGGATCCAAAGGTTTCGGGTCGCCCGTCTCAGGGACGCCGCCTGCCCTGGCGCTTCACGGGCTTGGCAGGGGCGGAGGCGGGCTGCGCCGGTCTCCTGCGGCCAGCTCCACGCTGCGGCCGTAGTGCAGGCTGCTGTTGTGGCCGAGCTGGAGCGGAGGTGGAGGCAGCAGGAGGGCGCCCTCGGCGACGAGCAGACGGAGGGGCTGCAGCCGGCGGTGGGGTGGAGACAGCAGCGGACCGCCGGGGCAGGATGTGACGAAACGCCTCCATCTGCTTCTGTGCGGCGGAGAACTGTTGGGCAAAGTCCTCCACCGCTTCGCCGAATAGGCCGGCCTGGGAGATCGGGGAGTCCAGGAAGCGGTGCTTGTCGGACTCCCTCATATCCGCCAAGGTCAGCCACAGGTGGCGCTCCTGGACCACTAATGTGGACATCGTCTGACCCAGGGCCCGCGCCGTGACTTTCGTCGCCCTTAGTGCGAGGTCCGTCGCTGTGCGCAGTTCCTGCAACACACCTGGGTCAGCATCACCCTCGTGCAGCTGTTTCAACGCCTTGGCCTGGTGGACCTGCAGGAGGGCCATGGCGTGCAGGGCGGAAGCGGCCTGTCCAGCAGTGCCGTAAGCCTTGGCCGTTAGAGCGGACGAGAACTTACAGGCCCTGGACGGAAGGCGTGGATTACCCCTCCAGGCGGCAGCGCCCTGCGGGCAAAGCTGCATGGCAATGGCGCGCTCGACTGGGGGGACCTCCACATACCCTTGGGCCGCTCCGCCATCGAGGGTGGTGATGACGGAGGAGGCACTAGGCCTGTTTCGGGCAGAAAAAGGTGCCTTCCAAGACCTAGTCACCTCCTCATGCACTTCCGGGAAGAACGGAACCGGGGGCGGTTGCCGACGTTCGGCCTGCGCCCCCAGGAACCAATCATCCAGCCTCGAGCGCTCGGGAGAAGGCGGACGCCTATAGTGCAGCCCGATGCTCTCAGCGGCCCGGGAAAGCATAGCGGTCAGTTCTGGATCTGACTCGGGCAACGCTACTCTTCCTGACGGAGGCAGCGCAGCCGAATCGTCCTCTCCAGAACCTAGCTCATCCCCCGATGCAGTGATCGAAATCCCGTCATCTGCTGGGGCACCGAATGAGATGCTGGGCCCCGCCCTGTCCGAGGACCCCGCATACTCATCCGGGAACCCCAGATGGTGCGATGTGCTCGAGGAGTGAGAGGCCCGCGGAGACGTACTCGACGGGGAAGCTCTCACTGTGATCCTCAAATCACCCTGGCCCTGAGCCGAAGTAGTCCTCCGTCCGGAGGAACTAGAACGGGGCAGAGCAAGGGGGATACCCCCACGTCTAGCGAGGAGGTATCTGGAGCGCAACATCGCCATGGTCATGTTCCCACAGTGAGAACATGACTCATCCACGAGCGCTGCCTCAGCGTGCCTAAAGCCCAAGCACGAGGGGCAGCGATCGTGACCATCAGATGAAGTCAGGAACCGACCACATCCAGAAACGCACGAGCGGGAAGCCATCTTTAAAAAGACGCCCGTCGCTCGTGGAGCTCTTTTAGATTTGCTCTTTTAGTTGAAAAACTCTCTTTTAGGAGCACTGAAGCGCTGAGGGGAGGTAGCAGCGTGACCGCAAAGAAAAGCAGCACTGGACAGCGACCTCCGCTGACGCGCCGTAACACCAACGCTCTTCTGTGAGACTCGTCTTGCTCGAACACTCTGGAGACTTGCAATGGCTCGGCTCCGAAGCGAAAAGCTGATGTGCGTTTGCACGCGCTCTCCTTTTATACCCGCACCGCGGGGCGGAGTGCGCGTGGCGAAACACGCACGCCAACTGTCATTGGCTTGTTTTGTTAACACTCGAAGGTGATTGGGCTCTCCGGCGAGATCCCATTAGTCAGTCACTCTGACGTTACGTCGAACGTGACTGACTGATAGGGAACGTAGATTTAAAGGATTTAATCCATGACTGTTTTTAAAACATTAAAGTTTATTTTAATAAGACGGATCATGTCTTAATTCAACATCATTCACCTAAATCTTTTCACTTTAAAAATAGTAGACCTTTAGTTTTACTTTTAAACAAACAAGTCCTAGCCTCTGGGGAAAGTTTGTTTTATTTGTTTAACAACACATTTTCCTTTATTTACTCTTTGCTTTTTGTCAGTCTTACGATACGTTATAACAGCTAAAACGCAGGTATGCACATACAAATATTTAACAGGAATGAAACCAAATCAATAACTCTCTGATTTTCTTGCCATAAGACTTGTTATCATTTGAAATATGCGTGCAGCATGTAAACGTTTTTTTTTTTACATCACACGAGATGCAGATATTTCATCTCAAGCAGTGCAACGAAGTTTGAAGACGATCGTGTCAATATCACATTTCACACAGCACGAGATGCGAGTGAAGTTGTGTAGGTTTTTAGTCAGACGATCAAAGCAACACCGTTGGATCAATTTATGACACAGGCCTATGAGTTTTGGAGGAACCGCAGAGGTGTAAACGCACACACATATGCACACGAGCGCTGGCACGGTTCACAGCCCGGTCAGAGGAGGGTCACACATCCCTATTGAACCTCGTTTTATGACAAACATCTGCTGAATGTAAAAGTTAGGTTACGTTTTAGAAAATAAAATACATTTACTAACGGAGTCATGTTTACAGAACTGGTGAATGTGACTTCAAGTTGAAATTTAGGATGAGATGAGTCAGATAAATGAGACGATACACAAACTTAAATAAATAAATAGAGAAAGATGTTTATTTTAATAAAAGGCTCTGATGTAGGAAATTGATGTTAAATTTGACTTAATTTAGTATCTAATTTTGTTATTTACTTTTTCACTCATATATAATTTTACCCCTCTCGTAGCAAACATAAGCTTGTAAATGTAAACATTTACACACACACACACACGCACACACGCACAAACATGAACATAAACACCCTCTACACGGTTAAATATTTAGACTTTTATGATGTCTCATACAAAACTTTTTACAAATAAATAACGTTCTTAGAATCACACTGAATATATCTACAAGGTGACGAAAAGTATGATTAAACAATGATATAACTATTGTTTAACAAATATCATTATAACAAAATGTAAAACCTAAAACCATGAATCTCTAACCTAACTAATTTTTACAACAGATTAGACTTTCTTTCTCACTTAATAAACTGAGTTATTAACCTTAAGGGGTTAAGTGCAGCATGTTTTATTGCATTAAAATAAAAACAACAAATGATCTATATAGGTTTATTCGACTGAGCTTTGATAAAATAACTGATGTAAGAAACATGCAAATATTCGACAAGGTTTATCAAACTGGCGTGTCAGGTGATTTGCGTTGTTGTACATATCTCGCTGATACAGATATGTTAAGATGTTTAATATCTGTAAAAAATAGTCTTTTTAGCTTCCACATAGGAACCATGTCCACACTCAACGGTTTTGTGTAACAGAGTCCCAGAGGTGGAAAGTAACGAATTACATTTACTCGCGTTACTGTAATTGAGTAGCTTTTTTGTGTACTTGTACTTTTTTAAGTAATATTTTTAATCTGTAATTTTACTTTTACTTAAGTATATTTTGTGCGAAGTATTGTACTTCGCTACATTTTAAAACTCATTCGTTACTGAGTAAAAAAAAATCGCTCCGTGGAAACAACTGCAGCAAATAATGGGCAGAAGAAGAAACTGGCGCTAAAAATAACAAGAAAGATGCAGACGAACAAGACAGGCGTTAATGGTGCAGACCCAGCTGAAAACCAGACCCCGTCGTATTCTGCTGAAGTTGGACTCGGAGGAAATGAAGTGAACCCCTGGCCATATTCATGCTCTATTATGCAGTGTTAGTTGTGTTTGCCTCGGGAGACCGAACTAGCAGCTTATAAATATATCGACATCACCCTTCGCAAGCATGTGGAGATAAGGTAAATACTTGCATCGTTGCATTGGTGGTTAAAATGAAGCTTTTACGGTTTAGCAAAAGGTTTTGCACAAATGAGCCAAAAAGACAGTGCTGCAGGGTGTGCAATATCGTCTGCGAAAATATAGTAATTGTTGTTTTAACGATGTGCGATTTGACATTATCAGTATTTTGCCAAAAACCAAACAAATCACTCTAAACCAGCGGTTCTCAATTCCAGTCCTCGCGCCCCACCGCTCTACATATTTTTCATGTCTCTCTTAGTTAACACACCTGATTCAGATAATCAGCTCGTTAGAAGTGCGCTCCATGAATGAACTGTTCCGATTGACATGCTCCCTACACAGTGTCCATTGCTCCCTACTCCCTGAGCAGGGGAAAGCCGCTGAAGTTTACTTCACTTCAGAACATTCATTCATGGATTTGCGTTGCGCAACATCTTTACGCACGGACGAGTGTGACATCATATACGTCTGTAAATATATACAATTTAAATTCATGTCTCGCACACTTCAATGCACTATGAATGGAATACGTTCGCTTCGAACTGGAATCATGGAGGAATATCGTGTGATGTCCACTTCGCAGGGCACTTGCGTTCGAATAGAACAAACGTCTGAAGTGATAAGAGTAACATACGAAATGTGCAGAGCGGTGGGGCGCGAGGACTGGAATTGAGAACCGCTGCTCTAAACAGTGTGCTGTGAAATCTAGTAACGTTAGATTAGACTAATCCGCGTGCATCTGGAGTGCTTTCTTTCACTGCGTGATTCAGTCTGTTAAAATGCGTTTAGAATGATCACAAAATTGAAGATATAGAAGCAGAAAATGTATATATTTATATAATTTAATATAGTAAGTCAACATCACATGAAGAATGCCGTTTTTCTCAAAAAATCACCATGATTACATAGGCCTGTAGTTTTGCTTTTTACACAGTTAAAAAAACAAGTTAATTAAGAGACTTACGTTTTAGACACATTGCCTGTTTTTGCTCTATTTCGACAACAAAAATAATTCCATACACAGTTTTGCGTCTCTGACTCTGAGCAATGACGTGTTTCATTCCTTGAATTAACCGTTTAAATGATTCTGTTCAATCACAATGACTCTCTTATGAGTGACTTGCTGACACCTACTGGTGGTTCTAATTTAACATTTAAAGTATCTTTTGATTTATTTATTTTTAATTTCAAATGACTATTTAACATTTGTGACCCTGGCATGGAGCACAAAACCAGTCTTAAGTCGCTGGGATATATTTGTAGCAATAGCCAACAATACATTGTATGGGTTAAAATTATACATTTTTATTTTATGCCAAAAATCATTAGCATATTAAGTAAAGATCATGTTCCATTAATGTATTTAGTAAATTTCCTACTGTAAATATATCAAAACTAAGAGCTTAATTTGAACAACTTTAAAGGAGATTTTCTCAATATTTGGATTTTTTGCACCCTCAGATTCCATATTTAAAAATATTGTCCGATCATAACAAACAATACATCAATGGAAATATGATTTATTCAGCTTTCAGATTATGTATAAATCGCAATTTAGGAAATTGGTTTTCTGGTTCAGGGTCACATTTTATGTCTTATTTATCAAAACATTATTTCTGCATTTGTAACTGCAGGCTAAATGCATTCATGTCAGTGTGTAATACATCTATGCCACTTCAGATGAAGCTTCTGCGTTTCCTCTGCATTGCAAAGATGCATTTTGTTGATACTGATTTAATTTGCCTGGTAACAGCCCAAATGTCTTATTATTCTAATTAACCGATTAATTTAATTAAAAACACCTAGTTTGAGATTTATAGGCCTATCCCAGGTGTGTCAAACTCAGTTCCTGGAGGGCCACAGCACTAAAGAGTTTAGTTCCAACCCTGCTCCAATACACACACCATGTAGTTTTCAAATAAGCCTAAATGATTAGTTTAGCTGTATCAGATGTGTTTAATTAGGGTAATATCTACACTGTGTAGGGCTGTGGTCCTCCAGGTACTGAGTTTGACACCTTTGGTCGATCCCATTTTTCCCTCCCTCCCATTGTTAAAATGTAACTAAGTACTTTTTACTCAGAGTAAATTTTAAATGAGCTACTTTTTACTTTTACTTGAGTAGATTTTTAGACTGGTACTTTTACTTGTACTTAAGTAAAATTTCAGTAATGTAATGGTACTTTTACTTGAGTACAATATTTTTGTACTCTTTCCACCTCTGCAGAGTCCTGAGACAAATGAAAATAAAATGTGTGAAAGACTGATGACAGGAAGAGCGACAGAATAAAAGCTTCAGATTTATTAAAACAATCGAGCGTGTGTATTTTTCTCTTGAATACGTATGCATACAGTAACCAGCGAGTACACAAATCTGTATAATACATAACCGCATAATTCAGTGATTCTATCAAATGAATCATTCATTTTAAAGTCAGATTTGATTTCTCGTCAAAACACAATAAAACTTTTTAAAAACGTTAAAACTTTCTTACGACTTTTTAATTATGTCGAACAAAATGAATATAGGGTTATGTTTTTAGTTTGAGATGTTTGTAAGTTAATCACAGCTTTAACCTAAAACATTTTTCATCCAAACTCTCTTTTGCGTCCACACGGCGCACAACTGCCAACAACATCCTTAACTTGGTTTTATCATTCAGCTGTAGCTGAAACTCTATAACGAGTTCAATTTATGCATCAAAGCAGCTATAAATACTGGAAGAGGTCATTGAGCTGTTTAACTGTAGAAAATGTAAACAATGACGCGTAAAACTAGAGCGACAGACCGAGTGTACGCTCCTAAAACAAGCCTGGAACCATTTCGAACCATTCTAACACTAAATGCGACCGCGGTAGAAAATGTGTTATAGTACAGCAGTAAAACACTGGACGTGCGAACGACCAAATAACTACAAGTCCTACTTAAAATCTACGATGAAACTAGAAAATATACGTGTGACCTAACTAAAAATAAGTAAAAGTAAAAATACTGGACACGTGCAGTTAGATGAAGACACGCAGAGTTGGCTAACACAATGAAACATGTCGTGAAACAAACGTGTAACACGACAAGCGTTCTCCAGGACTGACTGACTGACTTTTTTTCTTAAGATTTGATTTCAAGAACACACACACACACACACACACACACACACACACACACACACAAAACCAAATCGTTATGCTATTTCTCGAAATGACGCAACAACGGGATGGTCAATTTCGACATATACACGTTAAGTCTGTTTACCATAAGCATGTTCTTCTTATACATTTTTTACAATTATTTTAACAAATATTTTCGTTTTCACAAAGATACAAACGTTGTCGTACAAATGTTGCAGGCCTTTCAGGTCAGCAAACTACAATACCCAGCATATACCTCAGACTACAAACATGGTTGCCACGGATCCATATACAAAACGGTCTATACGCGACAGATCTCTAAATCGTCAGACTACTGGTTATACGTACGTACGGATGCCCTATATAGAAAGACTCGTATTACCAACGCTTTTTACGAAGTATACGCTTTGTTACAAACCCCATTTTGCGAGATCTACATGTCTGTAGAAAGAATTAACAGGTCTTATAAAATCATTGATTTGACTTAACAACTTTAAAACACAATCCGCACAAACGATAAATCAGACGCTCTTAAAATCGATAGTGCACAAAAACGTGTCTAAAAGGACGGATGATCGCAGGAAATCACAGGAAAACAAACTTATTGTGGGATACTGTGTGTACATACCCCCACAAAAGACTGATTGTAATATACGACTGATATATGTATGTTTACAGGGCCGCGCACCGCAAATTGCCCTACACTGTTCCCCAGCCAGCTACTTGAATGTCTCTCTTTTTGCACATGTACACTATTTGAGTCCTCTACACAGTTGTGCAGTTTGTATTTTTAGTTTATTTATAGGTAACCATATATATATATATATATATATATATATATATATATAGCATCTGTATAGTCAAAGTTGACAGTAGGTTTATACTGTTTTACTTTGTGTTGTATATCTGTATCCATGTAGCACCGCGGTCCAGTGTGGCACGACAGCTCGTACCGCTGTATGTTCACAGATGTAGTGGAATAACAATAAAGATAGGGTGTATGTCAGTGTATGTCAAGATAGCGACATACACTTGACTTGACGACACATTAACGTGATATTTCGGGTCGTGTCTTACACAATTGTGTGTGTGTGTGTGTTAGTTAACGTTTTATGCAGTTTTAATATAAAAGATAATAGTTTGTTACCGATTTTAGAGGTGTTTATTATGAAATCACACAAAGAACCACTGAAGAACGTACTGTTTGCTAACACGTAATTAATATTACTCATTACTCACGTAAATAATACTCATTTATTTGGGACGTCTTTACGGTCTGCCTACGATACAAACGTTCAGAAGACAAACCACGCGTGAAAAGCGGGGTGTTTGTGTTTTTTCTGATGCCTTTACAACTAGTAGGCCTACGTTTCAGACTTTTATAACTATTACACTTAAAGCGACCCCATTTCACAACAACGCGTACATAGATACGCATTTTCTTTTGCTTATGTCGCTAAAAAACGGTTAGGTAAATGACTTGCGGTTGTTATGTCATTTTTAGGGGGAAAAGGTGGGACGGATTCATGTATTTTTATTCCGTCCACACCAATGCTCTGGCACCGACTGTCTTTTAGGCCTGACCCAGAAAACAGACGTCTTAATATTTTGTTCTTCTTTTTATGAAAACAAGCGGCAGGTAGTTTTTGTCCTCAGCTGCGGTTTACCGACACGTTTTAACACGTCGTGAATTCCAATAGTTTGTTAGCAAACGCGACTGTTTATTACTGAGATGTCACATCAGAGCCACGTTCTAGTTTATATTTTTAAACTACTTACATGTTTATATTTTTTACTTAGTCGCATCTTTAACGGCGCTACCGTTCTACGCCTCGTCACGCCGTCCCGAGATACTATAAACAATCAAAAATACGTTAACTCACGCTTTGAAAGCAGAACCGTTTTACATGTTTCCGTGACTTTGTTAGCTCTTTCTGTTTGAAATTGCGTACCGCAGTTTTCGCCATCTTTATCTTATTTTCCCCCCCACCTAAATGTATTTGTTAGGCCTTGGCGTTATAGGCTTTTAAAAACTAGGTCTCCTAGATTTTGGCGTCTCGTTAACGGGGCCTCTTTGTTCTTATAAGTCAATAATTATGTCAATTGGTTGATTTAATAAAATATTGCTTCAAATCTCGTCTTCATTCGAGACATTTACGTTACATTATTATATTGTAGGGGATATGAGATACAAGATCGTTTTTATTAAATGTTAATTATTATTACATTTTTGGTTTATCATCAAACAAAAAACTTATCTTAGGCGTGACCGTTGTTTATGACTTACAGGACTTGACAAACTCATTTGTAAGTCGTTTCGTATAAAAGTGGGTGCTACATTTTAATGTTTTAAATAGATAAATTTTTATTAAGTTGAGACAATTTTTTTATTTCAACAACATTTGAGTATACATCAAATTTACAATTTAGACAGAAAAGTCTATCCAGAAAAGAAAATCTCTGCAGACAAACATGTTTTTTCTCAAATATAAAATCAATCAGCGATGCAACAATTTCACACGTCATATAATCACAGTCTTTTACAACCAACAAAACACATAGATCTGTGTTTTGAGATCTGTCCATATCATCCTCGCATTCAGACATCACGTCCAACATTTTTCTAGCGGTTAGACAAGTTGACTCTCGGCTGATTAGAAACATAGTCAAATCAGGCCATGGAAAAATCATCCTTCTTACAATTTTCATTTTGTTCTTGAGATTTGTTTCGCGTTTGGTATCACCCGTACAATCATGATTTGGATCGCATGCCAAAATGATCTTACGTATCAGACCGATCATTTGTCCTCTGTAATATAGTTTAAACGTGGGATCTTCTTTTGCAAAACACGTAGAGTTTTCAAAAAAAAAACTCATCAGCAGTAGAACTCCATTAGCTTTTGTGCAACGTTTTTTCAGAATTCAATTCTTTCCAAGAGATACATTTTGTCCCCTAAACGATATAGCGCATTATCACCATTTCCTAGAATTTTGATTGACTGTTTTAATCCGTGACGGTTCTTAGGCATTTCACTTTAAGTTTCAATTTTCAGTTTATGGTTTAGATCCGCCAAAACGTCGTTAGTAGAACAATTGGAGAGATCGTCAGGCTCAGACAAATTGGATTCTTGAAGTCGATTCTGTTGATCCATGTTGATAACGTTTTGTTTTGACAAGGTCTTACAGCAGATCCGTCGTCTGTACCTTCAAACCCGCCCCCGGTCGTCTTTGGTTTTAACATTTGGACCCGCCCTCAAACTGTTGTGGGGCCGTCCGGGGGCGGGTGTTGACGCCAGGAAGTCATAAACAACGGTCACGCCTAAGATAAGTTTTTTGTTTGATGATAAACCAAAAATGTAATAATAATTAACATTTAATAAAAACGATCTTGTATCTCATATCCCCTACAATATAATAATGTAACGTAAATGTCTCGAATGAAGACGAGATTTGAAGCAATATTTTATTAAATCAACCAATTGACATAATTATTGACTTATAAGAACAAAGAGGCCCCGTTAACGAGACGCCAAAATCTAGGAGACCTAGTTTTTAAAAGCCTATAACGCCAAGGCCTAACAAATACATTTAGGTGGGGGGGAAAATAAGATAAAGATGGCGAAAACTGCGGTACGCAATTTCAAACAGAAAGAGCTAACAAAGTCACAGAAACATGTAAAACGGTTCTGCTTTCAAAGCGTGAGTTAACGTATTTTTGATTGTTTATAGTATCTCGGGACGGCGTGACGAGGCGTAGAACGGTAGCGCCGTTAAAGATGCGACTAAGTAAAAAATATAAACATGTAAGTAGTTTAAAAATATAAACTAGAACGTGGCTCTGATGTGACATCTCAGTAATAAACAGTCGCGTTTGCTAACAAATTATTGGAATTCACGACGTGTTAAAACGTGTCGGTAAACCGCAGCTGAGGACAAAAACTACCTGCCGCTTGTTTTCATAAAAAGAACAAAATATTAAGACGTCTGTTTTCTGGGTCAGGCCTAAAAGACAGTCGGTGCCAGAGCATTGGTGTGGACGGAATAAAAATACATGAATTCGTCCCACCTTTTCCCCCTAAAAATGACATAACAACCGCAAGTCATTTACCTAACCGTTTTTTAGCGACATAAGCAAAAGAAAATGCGTATCTATGTACGCGTTGTTGTGAAATGGGGTCGCTTTAAGTGTAATAGTTATAAAAGTCTGAAACGTAGGCCTACCAGTTGTAAAGGCATCAGAAAAAACACAAACACCCCGCTTTTCACGCGTGGTTTGTCTTCTGAACGTTTGTATCGTAGGCAGACCGTAAAGACGTCCCAAATAAATGTCATTTGTTTAGTCTTAACCGGTGTCGTGTAGAGGAGCCGTCATTTAATTGATCGATAAAAACAGTTATTTTGCCGTATTTCTTTTGAGAGTTCCAACTTGTTAGCCCTAATTATAGAATAACGATATATCCGAAAATTATCAGACAAGTCTGTATATAAAACATCAGATTTAATGTATTCACTTAGAGAATTTGTAAGCTGTTGAATTTTATTTAACTCTTGTGGGTTTATGAATAAGAGGAAAACAATAACTAGGATAAAGAATTTTGAGAAAATCTACAGTAAGGTTATCAAATTTATAGGAACGGGTATGTTATTGTGACGAAGAATAATTATTTTGTCTTTTGCACAAACTCCGTCCGTCTCAGCTATCCTTGAAGATTTGTCCGTCTGTCTTTTGGGACAGGTTTTTGATTGAATAAAGTGTTTTAAGGTGTGCAAAATTCAATAGTTTAATAGTCTTTGATAAATTATGTTTGTATTGAAACGGCTGTTTAATAGGTTTTTAATGTTTGAATGGTCCTGTTTAACAGTATTACGTTCAACATACTGTAAATACACCGGTTAAATGAGCACAGAGTATTATTTTTATTAATTACGTGTTAGCAAACAGTACTGTCATGAATCTGGTTGCCACTCACTCAAACTGCACATCACCCATCGACTACATCTCCCATCATGCACTGCACTCACACATTCCCGTCCACCATTACACCAATCACACCGCTGTCACCATTCACTCATTAGTCTTGATTGTCTCACCTCACCTGCACCTCATTCACTCACACACATATAAGCAGCAAACATACACTCACCCATTGCGAAGTCTTGTTTTCCCCTGGCTAACATTTCTGAGCGTTCTTCCTATTCATCCTGCTATCGCTGTGTTTCACCCCGGACTGCCTGACCTTGGATCTCTGAACCTGTGCCTGTGACCCCGACTTCTGCCTGGTATTGTTTACGTCTCTGCCCTGCCTCTGATATTCCTGTTTTTGCCTGCTGACCTTGCCTGTTTGATTCTGCCTATTAAATATTGCTGCAAGTGGATCCACTCGCCTCTGACCATTCCTTACAGAAGACTTCGCCACACAAGGATCCAGCAACCTTTCAAATCATAATTTCTTAGGTATGGATACAAGAATATTGTTTGCCCTTAAGCAAGGCCCACGATCACTGGAAAACCATATAAGGGAGTTTTTAGCCTGTGCTCATTATTCAGACTTACTGGACATTATTTTGATTGAGATCTTTTGTGATGGTATTAATCAGCCTCTGCGGTCTCAGCTCAGACGCGAGGGTCCGTGTTCATCGCTGAGTAGTTTTTTGGATTTTGCTTTGACGGTTGGCTCACCATTCACTGTGGGTGTCGCGGATGAGGATCGCGACACTGCATCTAGGACTGAAATGGTGGACGCACCAGAGCGCGTTCACAAGATGGCGGCGACACCAGAGCCCGCTCCGTCCCAGGAGCTTGCAGAGTCCGCTCCAGAGCCCGCTCCGTCCCAGGAGCTTGCAGAGTCCGCTCCAGAGCCCGCTCCGTCCCAGGAGCTTGCAGAGTCCGCTCCAGAGCCCGCTCCGTCCCAGGAGCTCGCAGAGTCCGCTCCAGAGCCCGCTCCGTCCCAGGAGCTCGCAGAGTCCGCTCCAGAGCCCGCTCCGTCCCAGGAGCTCGCAGAGTCCGCTCCAGAGCCCGCTCCGTCCCAGGAGCTCGCAGAGTCCGCTCCAGAGCCCGCTCCGTCCCAGGAGCTCGCAGAGTCCGCTCCAGAGCCCGCTCCGTCCCAGGAGCTCGCAGAGTCCGCTCCAGAGCCCGCTCCGTCCCAGGAGCTCGCAGAGTCCGCTCCAGAGCCCGCTCCGTCCCAGGAGCTCGCAGAGTCCGCTCCAGAGCCCGCTCCGTCCCAGGAGCTCGCAGAGTCCGCTCCAGAGCCCGCTCCGTCCCAGGAGCTCGCAGAGTCCGCTCCAGAGCCCGCTCCGTCCCAGGAGCTCGCAGAGTCCGCTCCAGAGCCCGCTCCGTCCCAGGAGCTCGCAGAGTCCGCTCCAGAGCCCGCTCCGATCCAGGAGCTCGCAGAGTTCGCTCCCGAGGCCGCTCCGATCCAGGAGCTCGCAGAGTTCGCTCCCGAGGCCGCTCCGATCCAGGAGCTCGCAGAGTTCGCTCCCGAGGCCGCTCCGATCCAGGAGCTCGCAGAGTTCGCTCCCGATGCCGCTCCGATCCAGGAGCTCGCAGAGTTCGCTCCCGATGCCGCTCCGATCCAGGAGCTCGCAGAGTTCGCTCCCGAGGCCGCTCCGATCCAGGAGCTCACAGAGTTCGCTCCAGAGGCCGCTCCGATCCAGGAGCTCACAGAGTCCAGCTCTCCATCGTCTCCGCTGGTCCCGCCCAGCTCGCCTTCGCCGCTGGTCCCGCCCAGCTCTCCTTCGTCTCCGCTGGTCCCGCCCAGCTCTCCTTCGTCTCCGCTGGTCCCGCCCAGCTCGCCTTCGCCGCTGGTCCCGCCCAGCTCTCCTTCGTCTCCGCTGGTCCCGCCCAGCTCTCCTTCATCTCCGCTGGTCCCGCCCAGCTCGCCTTCGCCGCTGGTCCCGCCCAGCTCTCCTTCGTCTCCGCTGGTCCCGCCCAGTTCTACCGAGTGCCCCCTCGAGGTAATGGAGTTCACCAAGAACTTTCATGGAGGGAGCTCCCCTCCATTGCTCACGGAGACCCCGGACCCACCATGGCCCATGAGGTCCCCTGATCCATCATGGCTGCCCGAGGCCCCGGATCTACCATGGCCGCTTAAACTCCCTGCCTCGGTTCCTGAAACCAAATGTGCTCTCTCTGCCTCTTGTGTCTCCGTTTCCTCTAGGTCCCAGTCTCGGCCAGGGATCTCTGCTCCGCCCTGGAGGGCACCTGCTCCGTTGTGGAGGCCTCCTGTCTCGTCTGCTCCACCCTGGTGGGCGTCTGTCTCGTCTGCTCCGCCCTGGTGGGCGTCTGTCTCGTCTGCTCCGTCCTGGTGGGCGTCTGTCACGTCTGCTCCGCCCTGGTGGGCGTCTGTCACGTCTGCTCCGCCCTGGTGGGCGTCTGTCACGTCTGCTCCGCCCTGGAGGGCGCTTGTCACGTCTGCTCCGCCCTGGAGGGCGCCTGTCACGTCTGCTCCGCCCTGGTGAGCGTCTGTCTCGTCTGCTCCGCCCTGGTGGGCGTCTGTCTCGTCTGCTCCGCCCTGGTGGGCGTCTGTCTCGTCTGCTCCGCCCTGGTGGGCGCCTGATCTGCCAGAGTCACTCCACGTCTCCGCCGACCTGCCAGAGTCACCCCACGTCTCCGCCGACCTGCCAGAGTCACCCCACGTCTCCGCCGACCTGCCAGAGTCACCCCACGTCTCCGCCGACCTGCCAGAGTCACCCCACATCTCCGCCGACCTGCCAGAGTCACCCCACGTCTCCGCCGACCTGCCAGAGTCACCCCACGTCTCCGCCGACCTGCCAGAGTCACCCCACGTCTCCGCCGACCTGCCAGAGTCACCCCACGTCTCCGCCGACCTGCCAGAGTCACCCCACGTCTCCGCCGACCTGCCAGAGTCACCCCACGCTTCCGCCGACCTGCCAGAGTCACCCCACGCTTCCGCCGACCTGCCAGAGTCACCCCACGCCTCCGCCGACCTGCCAGAGTCACCCCACGCCTCCGCCGACCTGCCAGAGTCACCTCATGTCACAGCGGTCTACCCAGTATCCCTTCACGTCCCTGCTGTCTCATTGGCCCCAAATGGACCTGGCCCTTCATTCCCTCCCCCGGTTCCACCTCCGCTCCACCGCCCTCCTGGATTGTGCCGTGTTTGTGTAAAGCGTCTGGAAGCCGCTCTTAGGGGGGGGGCTCTGTCATGAATCTGGTTGCCACTCACTCAAACTGCACATCACCCATCGACTACATCTCCCATCATGCACTGCACTCACACATTCCCGTCCACCATTACACCAATCACACCGCTGTCACCATTCACTCATTAGTCTTGATTGTCTCACCTCACATGCACCTCATTCACTCACACACATATAAGCAGCAAACATACACTCACCCATTGCGAAGTCTTGTTTTCCCCTGGCTAACATTTCTGAGCGTTCTTCCTATTCATCCTGCTATCTCTGTGTTTCACCCCGGACTGCCTGACCTTGGATCTCTGAACCTGTGCCTGTGACCCCGACTTCTGCCTGGTATTGTTTACGTCTCTGCCCTGCCTCTGATATTCCTGTTTTTGCCTGCTGACCTTGCCTGTTTGATTCTGCCTATTAAATATTGCTGCAAGTGGATCCACTCGCCTCTGACCATTCCTTACAAGTACGTTCTTCAGTGGTTCTTTGTGTGATTTCATAATAAACACCTCTAAAATCGGTAACAAACTATTATCTTTTATATTAAAACTGCATAAAACGTTAACTAACACACACACACACACACACAATTGTGTAAGACACGACCCGAAATATCACGTTAATGTGTCGTCAAGTGCATGTCGCTATCTTGACATACACTGACATACACCCTATCTTTATTGTTATTCCACTACATCTGTGAACATACAGCGGTACGAGCTGTCGTGCCACACTGGACCGCGGTGCTACATGGATACAGATATACAACACAAAGTAAAACAGTATAAACCTACTGTCAACTTTGACTATACAGATGCTATATATATATATATATATATATATTAGGGGTGGGCATAGATTAATTTTTTTAATCTAGATTAATCTAGATTAATTTTGGAATTAATCTAGATTAATCTAGATTAAAATGGCTCATTTGAATTCTGCCGAAGGCATTCAGAATATGTGTGCTACCCAAATAATGACTAAAAGTAAGTAAGCCCAAAATGTCGTTTTTTGTTATTATATTGAACTGAAAGCCATCTTATTATGCACAGTGTTGCACAGATTAAATTTCATGTAAATCATCCATGCTAACACACACGTCTTCTATTTTTTTTTTTTTTTAGAAATTTCACTCTCTATAGATATATTTTTCAAAGACGGAGTTTCTAAGTTTCTCGCTCAAGTTCACATGAGACCTAAAGCGCATCCTGTTTGCTTAAAAGCGCAACGTTTCGTTGTTATTCTGAGTGCACACAAATAAACGTAGAGTCTTTCCAGATTCGAAAGATGTATTAGGCTACTTTTATCTGTATGACCAAAAATGACGGAGATTTTAAGAGCAAGTGAGCGCACCGGAGCCTGTCCTGCAGCAAACGCGCTTCCACACAAACACTTCAATAGCGCACATTTCTCTAGGTTAACATCATATTGAGCGGCCATGTAAAGTTGCTACTACATACATCTTTCAGATGAAAAGCCATATTTGAGGTTGATGAATGATAGGTGAGTGTTTGGATGTCGTGCCCGATTGTATTACCACATAGACCAGCCGTTAACAATCTGTCCATCATGGACTGCGAGCCTCTAGTTCGAAGACTCGTTCTCGCCTCCTACAGTGCAATTCGGCTAGGTATACATCCGCGCTAAAATATCAGGGTGAAAGTCATCATAGCTTGCGTAGTATAGACCCAGCTCCCAACCCAACTTTGAGAATAGATTAACGGCGATATTTTTTTTATCGCCGATAAGAGTCTCACGTTAACGCAGCACGTTAACGCCGATAACGGCCCACCACTAATATATATATATATAAAAATGGTTACCTATAAACTAAAAATACAAACTGCACAACTGTGTAGAGGACTCAAATAGTGTACATGTGCAAAAAGAGACATTCAAGTAGCTGGCTGGGGAACAGTGTAGGGTGATTTGCGGTGCGCGGCCCTGTAAACATACATATATCAGTCGTATATTACAATCAGTCTTTTGTGGGGGTATGTACACACAGTATCCCACAATAAGTTTGTTTTCCTGTGATTTCCTGCGATCATCCGTCCTTTTAGACACGTTTTTGTGCACTATCGATTTTAAGAGCGTCTGATTTATCGTTTGTGCGGATTTTGTTTTAAAGTTGTTAAGTCAAATCAATGATTTTATAAGACCTGTTAATTCTTTCTACAGACGTGTAGATCTCGCAAAATGGGGTTTGTAACAAAGCGTATACTTCGTAAAAAGCGTTGGTAATACGAGTCTTTCTATATAGGGCATCCGTACGTAAGTATAACCAGTAGTCTGACGATTTAGAGATCTGTCGCGTATAGACCGTTTTGTATATGGATCCGTGGCAACCATGTTTGTAGTCTGAGGTATATGCTGGGTATTGTAGTTCGCTGACCTGAAAGGCCTGCAACATTTGTACGACAACGTTTGTATCTTTGTGAAAACGAAAATATTTGTTAAAATAATTGTTAAAAATGTATAAGAAGAACATGCTTATGGTAAACAGACTTAACGTGTATATGTCGAAATTGACCATCCCGTTGTTGCGTCATTTCGTGAAATAGCATAACGATTTGGTTTTGTGTGTGTGTGTGTCTGTCATGAATCTGGGTACCACTCACTCAAACTGCACATCACCCATGGACTACATCTCCCAGCATGCACTGCACTCACACATTCCCGTCCACCATTACACCAATCACACAGCTGTCACCATTCACTCATCAACCCTGATTGCCTCACCACACCTGCACCTCATTCACTCACTCACATAAAAGCAGCACACAAACACTCACTCACTGCGAAGTCTTGTTTTGCCCTGGCTACATTTCTGAGCGTTCTTCCCCGTATCTGTTATCTCTGTGTGTGACCCCGGACTGCCCGACCTACGATCTCTGAACCTGTGCCTGTGACCTCGACCCCTGCCTGGTATTGTTTACGTCTCTGCTTTGCCTCTGATCTTCCTGTTTTTGCCTGTTGACCATTGCCTGTCTGATTCTGCCCCGCTTAATAAATATTGGTGCAATTGGATCCGCATGCCTCAGACCCCTTCCTTACAGAAGACTTCGCCACACAAGGATCCAGCACCTTTCAGGTCAACATCTCTAGGTATGGATACAAGAGTATTGTTTGCCCTTAAGCAAGGCCCACGATCACTGGAGCATCATATTAGGGAGTTTTCAGCCTGTGCTCAGGATTCAGACTTACCGGACATTATTTTGATTGACATTTTTTGTGATGGCATTAATCAGCCTCTGCAAACTCAGCTCAGACGCGAGGGTCCGCGCTCATCACTGAGTTGTTTTTTGGAGTTTGCGTTGACTATTGGCTCACTATTTACTGTGGGTGTAGCGGAGGAGGATCACAACACTGCACCTTGTCACAAAATGGCCGCCGATCCTGAGCCTCAGAACAGTCCTGCCAAGCCTGAATCTGCTCTCACCAGGCCTGCCAAGCCGGAGTCCCCGGCCAGGATGGCTACCACGCCTGCGGATGCACCTCTTTGGCCAGGACTGATGACTAGTGTGTTGGACCCACCACTGGTGTCGGTGCGAGCAGCAGGCATCCCCAGGTTCGTCGCAGAGCCCGTTCCGATCCGGGAGCTCACAGAGTCCGCTCCAGAGCCCGCTCCGATCCGGGAGCTCGCAGAGCCCGCTCCGATCCGGGAGCTCGCAGAGCCCGCTCCGATCCGGGAGCTCGCAGAGTCCGCTCCAGAGCCCGCTCCGATCCGGGAGCTCGCAGAGTCCGCTCCAGAGCCCGCTCCGATCCGGGAGCTCGCAGAGTCCGCTCCAGAGCCCGCTCCGATCCGGGAGCTCGCAGAGTCCGCTCCAGAGCCCGCTCCGATCCGGGAGCTCGCAGAGTCCGCTCCAGAGCCCGCTCCGATCCGGGAGCTCGCAGAGTCCGCTCCAGAGCCCGCTCCGATTCCGGGAGCTCGCAGAGTCCGCTCCAGAGCCCGCTCCGATCCGGGAGCTCGCAGAGTCCGCTCCAGAGCCCGCTCCGATTCCGGGAGCTCGCAGAGTCCGCGCCAGAGCCCGCTCCGATCCGGGAGCTCGCAGAGTCCGCTCCAGAGCCCGCTCCGATCCGGGAGCTCGCAGAGTCCGCTCCAGAGCCCGCTCCGATCCGGGAGCTCGCAGAGTCCGCTCCAGAGCCCGCTCCGATCCGGGAGCTCGCAGAGTCCGCTCCAGAGCCCGCTCCGATCCGGGAGCTCGCAGAGTCCGCTCCAGAGCCCGCTCCGATCCGGGAGCTCGCAGAGTCCGCTCCAGAGCCCGCTCCGATCCGGGAGCTCGCAGAGTCCGCTCCAGAGCCCGCTCCGATCCGGGAGCTCGCAGAGTCCGCTCCAGAGCCCGCTCCGATCCGGGAGCTCGCAGAGTCCGCTCCAGAGCCCGCTCCGATCCGGGAGCTCGCAGAGTCCGCTCCAGAGCCCGCTCCGATCCGGGAGCTCGCAGAGTCCGCTCCAGAGCCCGCTCCGATCCGGGAGCTCGCAGAGTCCGCTCCAGAGCCCGCTCCGATCCGGGAGCTCGCAGAGTCCGCTCCAGAGCCCGCTCCGATCCGGGAGCTCGCAGAGTCCGCTCCAGAGCCCGCTCCGATCCGGGAGCTCGCAGAGTCCGCTCCAGAGCCCGCTCCGATCCGGGAGCTCGCAGAGTCCGCTCCAGAGCCCGCTCCGATCCGGGAGCTCGCAGAGTCCGCTCCAGAGCCCGCTCCGATCCGGGAGCTCGCAGAGTCCGCTCCAGAGCCCGCTCCGATCCGGGAGCTCGCAGAGTCCGCTCCAGAGCCCGCTCCGATCCGGGAGCTCGCAGAGTCCGCTCCAGAGTCCGCTCCAGAGCCCGCTCCGAGTCCGCTCCAGATCCGCTCCAGGAGTCCGTCCAGAGTCCAGGAGCTCCAGAGTCCGCTCCAGAGGCCGCTCCGATCCAGGAGCTCACAGAGTCCAGCTCTCCTTCGTCTCCGCTGGTCCCGCCCAGCTCTCCATCGTCTCCGCTGGTCCCGCCCAGCTCTCCTTCGTCTCCGCTGGTCCCGCCCAGCTCTCCTTCGTCTCCGCTGGTCCCGCCCAGCTCTCCATCGTCTCCGCTGGTCCCGCCCAGCTCTCCTTCGTCTCCGCTGGTCCCGCCCAGCTCTCCTTCGTCTCCGCTGGTCCCGCCCAGCTCTCCTTCGTCTCCGCTGGTCCCGCCCAGCTCAACAATGCCTCCGCTGGTTCCGTCCAGTTCAACAATGCCTCCGCTGGTTCCGTCCAGTTCTACCGAGCGCCCAAGAGAGTCAGAGCCACCTGAGTGCCCAAGAGAGTCAGAGCCGCCCGAGCGCCACCGAGATTCAGCGCTTCAAGAGTGCCCCCTCGAGGTAGTGGAGTTCACCAAGAACTGTCATGGAGGGAGCTTCCCTCCATTGCTCACGGAGACCCTGGACCCGCCATGGCCCATGAGGTCCCCTGATCCATCATGGCTGCCCGAGTCCCCGGATCTACCATGGCCGCTTAAACTCCCTAACTCGGTTCCTGAAACCAAATGTGCTCTCTCTGCCTCTTGTGTCTCCGTATCCTCTAGGTCCCAGTCTCGGCCAGGGATCTCTGCTCCGCCCTGGTGGGCGTCTGTCTCGTCTGCTCCGCCCTGGTGGGCGTCTGTCTCGTCTGCTCCGCCCTGGTGGGCGTCTGATCTGCCAGAGTCACTCCACGTCTCCGTCGACCTGCCAGAGTCACTCCACGTCTCCGTCGACCTGCCAGATTCACTCCACGTCTCTGTCGACCTGCCAGAGTCACTCCACGTCTCCGTCGACCTGCCAGAGTCACTCCACGTCTCCGTCGACCTGCCAGAGTCACTCCACGTCTCCGTCGACCTGCCAGAGTCACTCCACGTCTCCGTCGACCTGCCAGAGTCACTCCACGTCTCCGTCGACCTGCCAGAGTCACTCCACGTCTCCGTCGACCTGCCAGAGTCACTCCACGTCTCCGTCGACCTGCCAGAGTCACTCCACGTCTCCGTCGACCTGCCAGAGTCACTCCACGTCTCCGTCGACCTGCCAGAGTCACTCCACGTCTCCGTCGACCTGCCAGAGTCACTCCACGTCTCCGTCGACCTGCCAGAGTCACTCCACGTCTCCGTCGACCTGCCAGAGTCACTCCACGTCTCCGTCGACCTGCCAGAGTCACTCCACGTCTCCGTCGACCTGCCAGAGTCACTCCACGTCTCCGTCGACCTGCCAGAGTCACTCCACGTCTCCGTCGACCTGCCAGAGTCACTCCACGTCTCCGTCGACCTGCCAGAGTCACTCCACGTCTCCGTCGACCTGCCAGAGTCACTCCACGTCTCCGTCGACCTGCCAGAGTCACTCCACGTCTCCGTCGACCTGCCAGAGTCACTCCACGTCTCCGTCGACCTGCCAGAGTCACTCCACGTCTCCGTCGACCTGCCAGAGTCACTCCACGTCTCCGTCGACCTGCCAGAGTCACTCCACGTCTCCGTCGACCTGCCAGAGTCACTCCACGTCTCCGCTGACCTGCCAGAGTCACCTCACGTCTCCGCTGACCTGCCAGAGTCACCTCACGTCTCCGCTGACCTGCCAGAGTCACCTCACGTCTCCGCTGACCTGCCAGAGTCACCTCACGTCTCCGCTGACCTGCCAGAGTCACCTCACGTCTCCGCTGACCTGCCAGAGTCACCTCACGTCTCCGCTGACCTGCCAGAGTCACCTCACGTCTCCGCTGACCTGCCAGAGTCACCTCACGTCTCCGCTGACCTGCCAGAGTCACCTCACGTCTCCGCTGACCTGCCAGAGTCACCTCACGTCTCCGCTGACCTGCCAGAGTCACCTCACGTCTCCGCTGACCTGCCAGAGTCACCTCACGTCTCCGCTGACCTGCCAGAGTCACCTCACGTCTCCGCTGACCTGCCAGAGTCACCTCACGTCTCCGCTGACCTGCCAGAGTCACCTCACGTCTCCGCTGACCTGCCAGAGTCACCTCACGTCTCCGCTGACCTGCCAGAGTCACCTCACGTCTCCGCTGACCTGCCAGAGTCACCTCACGTCTCCGCTGACCTGCCAGAGTCACCTCACGTCTCCGCTGACCTGCCAGAGTCACCTCACGTCTCCGCTGACCTGCCAGAGTCACCTCACGTCTCCGCTGACCTGCCAGTGTCACTTCACGTCTCTGCTGTCTCCTCCGCCCCGCCCTGGTGGGCTCCTGTCTCATTGGCCCCACATGGACCTGGCCCTCCGTCCCCTCCCCCGGTTCCACCTCCGCTCCACCACCCTCCTGGAGTATGCTTTGTGTAAGCGTCTGGAAGCCGCTCTTTGGGGGGGGGCTCTGTCATGAATCTGGGTACCACTCACTCAAACTGCACATCACCCATGGACTACATCTCCCAGCATGCACTGCACTCACACATTCCCGTCCACCATTACACCAATCACACAGCTGTCACCATTCACTCATCAACCCTGATTGCCTCACCACACCTGCACCTCATTCACTCACTCACATAAAAGCAGCACACAAACACTCACTCACTGTGAAGTCTTGTTTTGCCCTGGCTACATTTCTGAGCGTTCTTCCCCGTATCTGTTATCTCTGTGTGTGACCCCGGACTGCCCGACCTACGATCTCTGAACCTGTGCCTGTGACCTCGACCCCTGCCTGGTATTGTTTACGTCTCTGCTTTGCCTCTGATCTTCCTGTTTTTGCCTGTTGACCATTGCCTGTCTGATTCTGCCCCGCTTAATAAATATTGGTGCAATTGGATCCGCATGCCTCAGACCCCTTCCTTACAGTGTGTGTGTGTGTTCTTAAAATCAAATCTTAAGAAAAAAAGTCAGTCAGTCAGTCCTGGAGAACGCTTGTCGTGTTACACGTTTGTTTCACGACATGTTTCGTTGTGTTAGCCAACTCTGCGTGTCTTCATCTAACTGCACGTGTCCAGTATTTTTACTTTTACTTATTTTTAGTTAGGTCACATGTATATTTTCTAGTTTCATCGTAGATTTTAAGTAGGACTTGTAGTTATTTGGTCGTTCGCACGTCCAGTGTTTTACTGCTGTACTATAACACATTTTCTACCGCGGTCGCATTTAGTGTTAGAATGGTTCGAAATGGTTCCAGGCTTGTTTTAGGAGCATACACTCGGTCTGTCGCTCTAGTTTTACGTGTCATTGTTTACATTTTCTACAGTTAAACAGCTCAATGAGCTCTTCCAGTATTTATAGCTGCTTTGATGCATAAATTGAACTCGTTATAGAGTTTCAGCTACAGCTGAATGATAAAACCAAGTTAAGGATGTTGTTGGCAGTTGTGCGCCGTGTGCACGCAAAAGAGAGTTTGGATGAAAAATGTTTTAGGTTAAAGCTGTGATTAACTTACAAACATCTCAAACTAAAAACATAACCCTATATTCATTTTGTTCGACATAATTAAAAAGTCGTAAGAACGTTTTAACGTTTTTACGTTTTAACGTTTTTAAAAAGTTTTATTGTGTTTTGACGAGAAATCAAATCTGACTTTAAAATGAATGATTCATTTGATAGAATCACTGAATTATGCGGTTATGTATTATACAGATTTGTGTACTCGCTGGTTACTGTATGCATACGTATTCAAGAGAAAAATACACACGCTCGATTGTTTTAATAAATCTGAAGCTTTTATTCTGTCGCTCTTCCTGTCATCAGTCTTTCACACATTTTATTTTCATTTGTCTCAGGACTCTGTTACACAAAACCGTTGAGTGTGGACATGGTTCCTATGTGGAAGCTAAAAAGACTATTTTTTACAGATATTAAACATCTTAACATATCTGTATCAGCGAGATATGTACAACAACGCAAATCACCTGACACGCCAGTTTGATAAACCTTGTCGAATATTTGCATGTTTCTTACATCAGTTATTTTATCAAAGCTCAGTCTACATTTTGTTATAATGATATTTGTTAAACAATAGTTATATCATTGTTTAATCATACTTTTCGTCACCTTGTAGATATATTCAGTGTGATTCTAAGAACGTTATTTATTTGTAAAAAGTTTTGTATGAGACATCATAAAAGTCTAAATATTTAACCGTGTAGAGGGTGTTTATGTTCATGTTTGTGCGTGTGTGCGTGTGTGTGTGTGTGTGTAAATGTTTACATTTACAAGCTTATGTTTGCTACAAAAGGGGTAAAATTATATATGAGTGAAAAAGTAAATAACAAAATTAGATACTAAATTAAGTCAAATTTAACATCAATTTCCTACATCAAAGCCTTTTATTAAAATAAACATCTTTCTCTATTTATTTATTTAAGTTTGTGTATCGTCTCATTATTTATCTGACTCATCTCATCCTAAATTTCAACTTCAACAAAAAGTCACATTCACCAGTTCTGTAAACATGACTCCGTTAGTAAATGTATTTTATTTTCTAAAACGTAACCTAACTTTTAAATTCAGCAGATGTTTGTCATAAAACGAGGTTCAATAGGGATGTGTGACCCTCCTCTGACCGGGCTGTGAACCGTGCCAGCGCTCGTGTGCGTATGTGTGTGCGTTTACACCTCTGCGGTTCCTCCAAAACTCATAGGCCTGTGTCATAAATTGATCCAATGGTGTTGCTTTGATCGTCTGACTAAAAACCTACACAACTTCACTCGCATCTCGTGCTGTGTGAAATGTGATATTGACACGATCGTCTTCAAACTTCGTTGCACTGCTTGAGATGAAATATCTGCATCTCGTGTGATGTAAAAAAAAAAACGTTTACATGCTGCACGCGTATTTCAAATGATAACAAGTCTTATGGCAAGAAAATCAGAGAGTTATTGATTTGGTTTCATTCCTGTTAAATAATTGTATGTGCATACCTGCGTTTTAGCTGTTATAACGTATCGTAAGACTGACAAAAAGCAAAGAGTAAATAAAGGAAAATGTGTTGTTAAACAAATAAAACAAACTTTCCCCAGAGGCTAGGACTTGTTTGTTTAAAAGTAAAACTAAAGGTCTACTATTTTTAAAGTGAAAAGATTTAGGTGAATGATGTTGAATTAAGACATGATCCGTCTTATTAAAATAAACTTTAATGTTTTAAAAACAGTCATGGATTAAATCCTTTAAATCTACGTTTTGGTCCCTCCTCGTCTGGATCTAGGGGGTGGGACCAGGGGCGTAGCCACGGGTGTGCCAGGGTGTGCCGGTGCCACCCACAGTGGCAGCTGGCACACCTAAAAACAGATGCAGAATTATAATATTTTTAATCGTAATAAACATGGGCAGCGCAAAGGAGGGGCTGGCAGATGCTTCAGCACCCCCAAGAAAGACCAAAGCACCGCCATTGCACCCATAAGAAATGAAATAAATTAAAAACATTTTACTTATTATTACGCATTCATAACTCTGCATTGCAATATAACGTGACGTAAATTGGCAGGCGCACTTTTCGAATTGACAGCATTTTATTTAAAAAATTGATCGGTTCCTTGTGCCAAGAAGGCCTGTCCCCGACTAAAGATTTCACTAGTCACACATAAATTGATTCATATAATAACTTAGGCTACTAACCATCATTTAATATGTAGGCGTATAGCCTATCCCGCACCCAAGCGCACGTCTAAAGCATGCAACGGCAAAAGTAGGCTAATGATTATGAATGTTGGGGGAAAGGCAAAATAAAACATTTTAATTATTCGTTAATAAACTAGTGATTTCTTCTCTCTTTTTCTTCTTTTTTTTTTATCCATTCTGTCACCGATGGAGTTTTGGTTCCTTGCCGCTGTCGCCTCTGGCTTGCTGAGTTGGGGACACTTCATTTCCAGCACAATCATCGACTTGATTGCACAGATATTATTTAAACTGAACTAAGCTGGACAATGCCATTACTAAATTAAATAATGAAATGCATTCAGCAGATAATTGAGTGTTAAATCCTGTCATTTTACATTATTGACTAAATTTGCCTATTTTGATATTGTGCAGTGCTTTGTTACAATTTGTATTGTTAAAGGCGCTATATAAATAAAGGTGACTTGACTTGACTTGACTTCTCAGTCAGTGTCGGCTGAAAAGATAAAGTTGCAGAATGCGACGCTGACTTTAATAAAGAAATGCACATTTTCATTCCGACTAATTAAAGATTTAAATGTTTTGGTTCGTTGTTCGTTTAATAAAGTAACGGTTCATTGCTGTGACGAGCTCAATTTCACGGAGACTGCCTGAGACGGCAGAAAGCGCATCTTGTTTCTCTATGTATTGTTTCTCTGTGTAGCCTACATAAATAAAAGCATATATATATATATATATATGAACTTGCTGTTGAATTTTGTATTTTTGAAAGTTCAATAATAATATTAAAAAAACTTGCAGGACGGATTCATTACCCTGCTTTGTTCCGGGACCTCACAATTTACAGATTAAGCAGTGCTTACAATATTTGTTAATTTAAAATTTAATAAAAATTTTAAATTATTTTCAAAAAAAAAAAAAATAATAATAACATAATTGAGGCATTCAAGGCCAGACCACGCCGTCTCGCCCTTTGAGCAGCTAACAGGCACCATTAAATGTACTGTGCTCTGTTGTTGGCGATCCTGAATGTAATGTATAACAAATATTTTACTGCTTTCTCTAATGTGTCTTGCAAGACATCTATTCAAGATTGTTTATTCCACCAAAAGTAATTTCAAAGGAACATTATATGTAGGCCCATGTACAGTTTAAGCCACCATTGCAGGATGTGCAAAATGTTAATGATTTAATAAAAGGAGGGATTATTTAAAAGCATTTTGTTTTTATTTAGTACAGCGGCTACAGCTGTTTTTACATAATAGATTTTTACATCGCCTAGTCACTGAAGTCAATGATTATTCTTTGATAAAGTAAATGTGCTTTGCTCACTGTATAATTTGTTCATTGTTTGAATAACCGTGGAAATGCGGTGTTATAATTAGAAACTTAAAATGTATTTTTATTAAACCTGTGATCATGAGGTTAAATAGGAGTTTAGTCTTATTAAAATATGTGACATAAATTGTACTTGCCTAAAAGGGGTTTATGATCTGTGTAGTTAATGATTAGGCTACAGTGAGCGCGTTTGACTAGAGCGCAGTTAAAGAGCTGTTGTAGGTTATACTGTATGTGATACCCTCTTGAGCAAGAAAGCTTCGGAAAATTGAAAAAAAATACAACAACAAAAATATAGCTGCAAGCAGCGATAACCAGGGTTCAATAATTTGAAGGCCTAAGGTGGTATGCTTTTAGGGTCTAGGCCAACATAGCTGGATGCATAGCTGACAGTGAAACTCATCGAAAATGGACAATAGGCTCACAGAAACACACACACACACACACACACACAAATATAAATTAAATGGTTAAACTATCATATTAATAATCATTAAGCTTGCTTACACAGATACACACACAGAATAGGTTAACAGACACATGTAGCCTACACAAAAATGAAATGGTTAAACTAACATATTAATACCCAATAAGAATGCTTTGTTTTTTTGTTTTTTTGCATTAGTCTGACTATAAATGTGGCACACCCAGTTTTTCTGATGCACATCCAGAGTCTCCTTTCTGGCTACGCTCCTGGGTGGGACGTAGGCGTGGTCTGCCTGGAACCGGATGTCGCCATTCTGCGTTTGAAACGGACACGCGCGGACTTCTCGCCGGTAGCAGTTTGGGGCCTTTTTCTTTTGTTTAACTTTTACGTTCAGCTAAGTTATGATAGACTATCTTTTGTCTCTGAGATTACCTTCTTTTTGGACAACGGCTAAATGTGCTTTGTTATTTTTCCTTGTTTCCCACCTTTTCTTGTGACAACTTCTGTCTTTTTAAAAGTTAGATTTTTGTATTTTATTTAATGTTAATATTGTCTTAGTTGTTTAAATAACCTGTCTTCATTTTTATTTGTTTTCTTACACCGTATTTTACCAAATTTTAAACAACGCTTTCTGGAAAATAAAAACATTGCTTATTTTTACGTGTATATACGTCGCATTTTCTTTATATTAGAACTTGTTTAATATAAACCAAGTTAACCTTTGTTAGTTTGTCCACATTCGAATCCTAGTTTTCTTTGTCTTTATTGTTTTCTATTACGCGGTTTGACTCTTATTTGGTTTACGTCGTCTATTTTTGTACTCTTTTATAAATGCTATACTCGGACTTTCTTGTTTTGAAGTTTTTCCTTACTTTAACCTCCGGTGTTAGAGGTGAGATGTAGGCTTGATCTGCCTGGAACAGTATGTCTCGCCATTCGGAGTTTTGAAATGGACACCGTTTGGGGCTTTTTTCTATTGTTTAAATTTTCCGTTCAGCGAACCGATTGATAAAGTACAAGCTAGATTTCATTACAGTAACGTTAGATATGTTTTAACAAACGCCTCTGAGCTTACCGGCTAAATGTGCTTTGTTATTTTTCCTTGTTTCCCACCTTTTCATGTGACACAACTTCTGTCTTCTTAAAAGTTCGATTTTTTATTTTCATTGTCAAACTAACTAGTTTTAAATGGTTTAATTATTATTTTTAATTGTAATTATACTCGGACTTTCTTGTTTTGAAGTTTTTCCGTGACATTGTTGTGTATGAAAAAATTACTTTAATAAAAAAAACTTTGTTCCCCCATTTAACACGGTTTCGCATTTCAATGTCTCCACGCACGCACTCTAACACCTTATATAACCCTAGAAGTCTTAAGCGTGTCAAAACATTTATAGTTTATATCAGATCGTACATTTTAAACGTTATAACGTATCGTAAGTTTGACAAAAACAACTAGTAAATAAAGGAACATGTGTTGTTATACAAATAAAACAAAACTTTTCCCGGAACCTATGGGGTTTGTTTGTTTAAAAGAACAGCTTTTAAAGGAAGGATTTGCATTTATACATTTAGCAGACACTTTTATCCAAAACGACTTACGATAGCGATTCAAGCTATACATGTTTTAGGTGAATGATGTTGAATGGGTTAATTAATTAAGACATATAAAAGCCTTATTAAAAATAACTTCTAACATTTTACTTTAGGCCTACTCTAAATTCCTGTTTTGCTGCCTCCTCCTCCTCCGGATCTAGGGGGGTGGGACGTAGGCGTGGTCTCCCCCCGCTGCGTTCGGGAGCTCATTTCGAGTTTGGTCGCTGTAGTGCACGGACCACTCCACGGACCTGACCCTCACTTACTCTCTTTGTTTAACTTTCCGTACAGCGAACCTCCCGAGACTATCATTTGACGGCTGGGGCCGTTTTAACAAACGTCTGTGAGATTGTCTTGTTTTAGATTCTCTGTAAATGTATGAACCTTTTTTACCTTCGTTTTACCCACTTTCCTTGTAACACGTCTGACGCATTTTTATTTATTTTATACCGTAGTAAGATAAGACAATTCAATTATTTAACTTTTAATGTTAGACCACTAGATAGATTTATTTTCACTATAGATATGTTTTAACTAACGTGTCTTCATTTTTATTTGTTTTCTTACACTGCATTTTACCTAATTTTAAACAACGCTTTCTGGAAAAATAGATATTGCTTATTTTACGTGTATATATAGAATGCCTTCACATGTATGTGTATGAAAAAACTTGAATAAAAACTACCCTTTCTTCCTATTTTACACAGTTTCACATTTTGTTTAAACACACAAAACATGTCGCAACACATTCCCCCGTATCAGATAACCCACGTGGTCTAAAAAAACCCACGTGGTCTAAAATTCCACGTGGTCTAAAAATCCCCACGTGGGGGAGACGGAAGGGTGGGGGCTGTACAAACAGGTGTCCAGTTTGGGGGGGATTTTTTATGAGGGTAATAAATCACTTTTATGTGACACAAGGTGCCCAACTTTCTCTCTGTCACCAAACTCAGTACATATATTGTTCTCATCAAGCCGGACAACTTTCTAATTTACACTCATTAGCTACGACCAACAGGAAGCTGGCTATTTTTGTTTTAATGTCAATTTCTGGAATAATCAAGCTGCAAACTAATTCATACTCCTCCAAGAAGAAAAAAGTAGTTCACACCAAACTTTGTCAACATGATGCCAAGACACTGAAGATGCTAAATTGCGAACGGCTTGCGGATAGCTTGAACGGTGTTTAAATAGTGGTTTATTAAAGTGAGGGTAAAAAAAGATAGCAAAAATGTTCTTATATCTTTAAAGTGCAGTTTACTAAAACTTCGAAACTTTTTACATGCAGGGAAAAAGTCATTCTGAGGAAGTATGTTTAGTTTGATGACTTTACAAAACTCTATGGATGAGAGAAAATTAAAAAACTATCAGGCATTTCATCTCAGTCTACTCTCTTCTATGAGTGTGTGTATATGTGTGTGTGTGTGCAGGGCCGGCCCTGTGTGTGTGAAGTGGAATGGAAGGGGCTGTCTTTTCAGTGTGACAGTGAGGAGGGTTGAGGGAGGGAGAGGGAGAGGGAGAGACAGACAAACATGGCTGCCCCCGGAGGAGAGATTGTGTTCACACTGTGACCTGAATCAGATGGAAACAGAACTGCACTTCCTAACAGAGTGCTCCAAATACACAGATATACGGAGAGTGTACTACGACAAAATACAGCAGATCCATCCCACATTTACAACTCTTCCAGACCAGGAGAAACTAGCGTATCTGCTCGGAGAACACAAGACCTGCTGTGTGCTTGCTGCTCAATATGTGTCTCTCTGTCACCACAGAAGAGAAGACACTCCGTCTGCCCTGAGCTGATGTTCCCAGCACATGTAGATTATATAATGACATATTACCCCTTTATATTACTTAAATGTATATTTTGCCTGTATAAATCTTATACTGTACCTTATTTAATTTTATTTCTATCACATACTTACTACATATTACAATAGTCATTCATTTTGCACTACATATTTAATACGGTTTAAATATTTGTTTTATTACTATTATTGTTTTTCTTTTTCTTTCTGTTAATTAAAATGTGCACTACTTGTGAGCAGCCCAGCTGCAATTGCTTTGGCAATACAAATGTATAGTTTTTGTCATGCCAATAAAGCACACTTAAATTGAAAAATTGAGAGAGAGAGAGAGAGAGAGAGAGAGAGAGAGAGAGACTTTTAAACATATCTTTAATCACCAGAAAAAAATTATCTGTCATTTTTGGTTGGTGTTTTTTTGCATGGTATCATGGTATTAAACAATCTGAGCAGGGTTTTTTTGCTTTACAAAGCATGTTCATTCAAATTTAATACATCAAAAACATTCAAGTAGATTTCATCAATGATTTATATATTAGTTTAACAACTTATATTCATCAGTAATATAATTCATAACAATTCATAAATTCTGGTTTGACTTAATATTTCTGGATTCTGTATTTTTATGACTTAATACAAATATACTATCAAAAATGGTGGTAATGAAATTAATGTATAAAGCTTTAACAATTTAATTAATGCCTTAAAATGTAATCAAATGAAAATAACTTTTATCATTTTATGCTTTCATAAAGGACTGCACAATAGAGATTTAGTAAATTAAAATGAGGGGGAAATCATATTCCTTAAATTTTTCTATTTGTTATTATTATTTTAGAGGTGGTCTACATTATAATACAATCGTAATTTCTGTCAATTTCTTCAAGTTAAAAAGCGGACTTTTATTTTGACGGGTAGAAGTGAAGGGCAGTAATACGCATTTTAATCGTCTAAACTTCCGCAAATCAGAGAAGAAGGAGAAGACGGGTAACGTAAAGTGAAGTTAGTGAAGATCTTTGCGTGTATTTGACAATGGTTGTCTCAAATAAAAGGAAGAAAGGATTATTAATTGTTCTCTCAATGTCAGTGAGGCTCTCAGTGTTTGTCCTCAGATAGTGAGACAGCAAACGCTGTTATACACTGAGCGGCGTCAGCGAGCATATTTGAGTAAGTAACGTTAACGTTACATGACAACCGCTCACTCAGAGAGACACGAAAAACAAACAGATTATATTTTTATATAGCAGTGTTTTTTTTGCTTTATTAATCACAGACACTAGACCATGTAGTGATTTGACAGCTCTGTTTTTTATTTATATAGCAAATAAATAAATATTCAATGACAATATTGCCTTTTGAAGTTTAATCAGCCCTTTCACGATTTAAACAGAAAGACCTCTTGAAATTGTAAATGAAGACTTTTCTTAAACCATTTAACGTATTTACAACTTTTTACAGCCTTCAATTTGATACAACTAAAATAAGGAGTTTATAAGGACCTGCGGGAGCCCTGTATTTAAGGTAGCCCGTAGGGTGATATTGGTAGCCCGACTGGTATTAAACCAATATTCCCGGGACGACGTGCTAGTGATTTTGCTAGAATTGCTGGAATTGAGAATTAGGGTTAGGGTAACTATACGCTATATCCTGCTGTAACTATAGTTTAATAATATTGTTTTAAACATGAGTATTAGTACTAACAACATATTTTTACTGTATTTGTGTAAGTATTTTTTATTTTATTTTAGGTCATGGTATAGTAACAAAAGTACATTACCACATTTTTATTTATAATGTAGTAGTCAATTTGTAACATAATATTAACTAAGATTCATAAATGCTATAAAAACTATTGTTCATTTTAACTTAAATAATGTTATAAGCTAAAACCTTATTGAAAACAGTTTGCTACAAAAGTTTCATATATTGTTCTGTGTGTGTGTGTGTGTGTGTGTGTGTGTGTGTGTGTGTGTGCGCGTGTGTGTGAGAGAGAGAGGGTAGAGAGAGACTAACATTAATAAATGTTGTATAATTATTGTTCATGATAATTAATATAGTTAATGCTAATAACTGAAACCTTATTGAAAGTATAATGTTAAAAGCTAAAACCTTATTGAAAAGTTTTATATATTGTTATTTGTGTGTGTTTGTGTGTGTGTGTGTGTGTGTGTGTGTGTGTGTGTGTGTGTGTGAGAGAGAGAGAGAGAGAGAGAGAGAGAGAGGATAGCTAGAGACTAACATTAATAAATGCTGGATAATTATTGTTCATGTTAATTAATATAGTTAATGCTAATAACTGAAACCTTATTAAAAGGATTACCAAAGTTTTCTATTTTGTTTTGTGTGTGTGTGTGTCTTGATGGCTCGGGTTAACCCTTCCATTAATGTATCCCTTAAATCCAAACTGCTAGAGGGTCACTGTAATGCATGTGCCTGCTAGGGTTGTGTCGGTGAGGAAATTTTCCCACCGGTTAATCGACCTGATGTCACACCGGTTATAATGGTATCACCATGGTGGGGGGTCGTTTGAGTTTTCCCTCTTTTCCCCTTTTCTTAGGTTTTAAATAGCCTGTAAGCACCGGTCGCGTTTTACTTTGACTTTGTTATCAGCGGCAATTCTGCGTCAAGCAGTGTTTAAATAAAATAAAAATCAGCAAATACTGTGGAACCAAATAAATGAGAAACAAATGTTTTTTTTTTAAACATCACATCAGTGATGCCTAATAGATCGATCGTGAAGACAATGCTGGAAGATGCGCTTTAGGTCAGTGTTTCTCAACCAGGGGGGCGAGAGATAAAACTACAATATAATATATTCACTAATATTATGACTCGCCTGTTAAGTCATGAAAAAAATATAGGTTATAAATAAATAACAGTACCACCTCTCTACATATTCTGTGTTTCGGAGCAGCAAAACGTCTCTCATCACGCTGTGTGAATACAGACTGAATAGCGGCTCAAAAAATGAGTTGGTAAAAATTTACAATAAATTATCTTAGGTTGACAGTAGCTAATGCATTAACTAACAATGAACAATATATTTTTACAGCATTTTTTTTTTATGTTAGTAAAAATAGTCAGGCATTATTAGATGCTTTATAAGTATTGATCATGTTAATTAATATAGTTAATGTTAATAACTGAAACCTTTTCGAAAGTGTTACTAAAGTTTTATATGTTGTTCTGTGTGTGTATGTATTGCGCAGACTTAATGGTTTGGATTGACCCTTTAATTGCTGTATCCCTTAAAACCAGACTGCCAGAGGGTTACTGTAAATGCATGTGTGTGAGAGAGAGAGAGAGAGAGAGAGAGAGAGAGATAGAGATAGCGTCTGTTTAAACTGTGTGTTTCACAGAGTTGGTGGTTTGGATTAACCCTTTAATTGCCGTGTCCCTTAAAACCAGACTGCTAGAGGGTTACTGTAAATGCATGTGCCCGCTGGGCACCGCTTTCCTGATGCCACCGGGGTGGCGTTTGCATCGGCTTGGGCCCGCCATCGCTGCTTGCAGCTATATTTTCTCTTTTTTTACCATATATATGCTCTTGTGTTGTGTTACTTTTATATAATGTTTATTAGGGACCGAGCACCGATTGTGCGAGGACCCTATTGAATCTGCTCTGTTTCTTCTTCTTCTTCTTCTTCTTCTTCTTCTTCTTCTTCTCCAAACTTAATCGCATTTTAGAGGGCCTAAACATGCTCGAAAAGTCAGGAAACTTTGCACACGCGTCAGAACTGGTGAAAATTTACGTCTGATATGAGTTTCAGAAGTAGGTGTGGCAAAATGGCTCGACAGCGCCACCTATAAATATTCAGCGGAGTGCGCCTCGAGCTACGTTTCATGTACATGTACGAAAATCGGTACACTTATGTAACTTAACAATACCTACAAAAAAATCTCCAGGTACGAAATCAGAAACCCAACAGGAAGTCGGCTATTTTGAATTTTCTTGTCATATTTTGTGTCATTTTTGCCATTTTCAGGTGTCATACTTTAACGAACTCCTCCCAGAGATTTATTCAGATGAACACCAAAATTGGTCATTGTAATCTAAAGCCTTTTGTGACGTTAAATTGCGAAGATCTAGAGTTTTCATCGGAGGGCGTGTCCGTGGCGTCCTGTCAAATTTTGATGTTTCGCCATGAAACAGGAAGTTGTTATATCTCAGGCAAGCTATGTCCGATCTACACCAAACTTCACATGTTTGATAAGAATCCTGACCTGAAGAGATCTAAGTGACCATATTCAGTTATAGTCGTAGCGCCACCTGCTGGCAACAGGAAGTGACATGTTTTACTCCGTAACTAACTCCTAGAGATTTAATGACATAAACATAATATTTAGGTCAGTTTAATCTAAAGGCCTTTGTGATGTTAAATTGCGAAGATCTAGAGTTTTCGTTAAAGGGCGTGTCCATGGCGGCATCACAAATTTCGATGTCTCGCCATGGGAATAAAAGTTGTTGTAACTCAGCCATACAATGTCCGATCTGCCCCAGACTTCACACGTTCGATAAGAATCCATGCCTGAACACATCTAAATACGAATATTTAATTATAATTAGAGCGCCACCTGCTGGCAACAGGAAATTACTTATTTTACACTATCTTCTTACCATGTTCAATCTAGGGCTGTGCGATTAATCGAAATCGAAATAAAATCGCGATTTGAGATTGCGCGATTTCTAAATCGCTTTATAGCTCGATTTTTTTCCTGCGCCCCCGCCCCAACCTCATGCAGTATGCTATCCGAACCAATCAGAATGCAGCAGAACAGAACAGACCGGGCATTCAGACAGACAGTGTGCTAAAGAAACAGGGAAGATGAGTTCAGAACAGGATAAGGACTTGGTGGCCAAAAAAAATGCATGTTGCATGCAGAGCACACAGCGGGGAGTAGCGATCATATTTCCTTCAGAGCAGAGAGCGTCTTTCTGAAGATCCCGCTCCACTCGCTCATACGCTCAGCGCCGCTCGCTCAGCACAAAATGCCCTTTTGGTAATTTGTTAATTCCAGAATCTGTGGAATAGGCTAAGCAATGTTTGTCTAAGCTAATGTTTCTAAAAGCAAATTCTAAAATCCTGTGAAGATTGACACGTTTTAAAATACAGCATTTCCCCGCAGTTTTGGTCTATTTTAATTTTAGAAAGTGTTTATTTTATTTACGCCACGAAATAATTATTTGTCAAGTGCATTTCATCTTGTGTGTGCTTTCATGGGCCTAAAGTATTTTGTGAAATTCTATATCTGCTTTTCATCTTGTGTGCCTGTTTTGAATATGAAGCGTTGTTTTAATGGAAACGTATACTTTTTCAGTTATTAAATTTTTTACGCAAATGTTCCAAGTGCCTTCAAAACAAGACACGTTTTTAAATTAAGATTTTAAATGTTATACATTTAAATTAGGGATGTTCATTTCGGTTATTTTTCCTAACCGTTAACCGACAAATATTATAGAACTGAATTAAATTAAAAAGAATAAGTGTCTGTGACCCGTTAAAAATAGCATCTGTTTCTCGGGGATTAATTTCACATGCGCAAAAAGCAGCATACAACAGAACATGAGGATTCACCTGATCATATCATATCACAGAGAAAAACTTAATTCACCTAGATGCTGGGTTCAGCCTTTTGGGTCATTTTTTGGGGGTTATTTGTTCAGTGTTTGGGTAGTTTGTGTACATTTTATTTAATGTATAAAATTGTTTCTGTTTAAATCTATACAGAGCAACATTCGCGGTGTGAATCACTAAACGAACGTCGTGTCGGTCTTATTGCTTGATAAAGAGTCTGATGCTTTGCATAAAATAAACTATTATATTTATAAAGATACAGAACACAAATACTTTGGATGTTAAAACATGTCCTCAGAGCAGTTTACTGTTTGTTTTTGGTCAGGTTATGAAGGCAATCGCAGTACATTTCGTCCATGAGTGAAACGCAGTGCAGCGGTCTTATTCGTGATCAGTTCCCGCCGAACACGACTCCAGCTCGGCGTGAGAGCCAGCGCCGTTACGGTGGGAACAGAATTACAGAGCGGTTGATTTACTCGTGAATTACATCGGTTTAATGTTTAATCTTTACTTCTAATGTTTGTTAAACGAGATTAAATAGGCAATGTGTAGGCTTATAGCTTATAAAAACAAGCAAATTAGAAATAAAGGAAGTTATCACGTCTGGAGTATTTTACAGAAGTTTAGAGGATTTAAGTTAATCTGTAAATAATATTTCATGCATAAAGTAAAAAATAAGAAAAAAAAGTGAATATTATAATAGAAACGAATAAAGCCATTAGCTGAGTTAAATCATCCATTAATGATGGGTTAAATAAACAATTAAATTTACTGGGTAAAATTAACCCCAAATGTACTCTTTTACCCAGCCCAAATTGGGTTGTTTTGAACCCAGTGTTTTCTAGAGTATGCAGAGTTTGTTCATTATTGTGCTGCGCGAAATTAAAGCAGACGGCAGAAAGATGCATTCTATTTTTTTTCTTATTTTACAAAAAAGCAAAGATAATTTTTTTATTGAATGTACACAAATAAAAGCAGACCTTTTACAATTCCGATTATCTTCATGACCAAGAGGAGTTGCTTCCACTGTTGGAAGAGGAATAAATCCAGTGATTGCTCCAGCGACGCATGCGCTCATTTAAGCATTCTACCTTCACAATGCAGCCTGTTCATTATCATTATATAAAACAACCGGTCAAACGTATGAAAAAACACACTGCTCTGTTTAAATATGTAGTAAAATCTGTGCTGTTTAGCGTTATCACCGTACCGCCGTGAAGTTATGCAAAACATTTTGTTTTATGTGGATATTGTAAGGGTAAATAAATAAAAGGTAAATAATATTTTGGCATTTAAATACCGCGAATACGGGAACATTTGATTTTGTGTTGAAGGAGAGACCCAACATTGGTTTCAGTTTTGTTTTAGCCTAAAATAATTAGTTTTGGTTTGTCGTTATAGCTTCTTATTTTTAATTCTTGTTATTTTCTAGCCTACTGTTACATGTAAGGATTTGTTGTGGAGTGAGGGGAACTAAAATAGCCTAGCTATGTTTACAGTGTTTATTATAATGTTTGTAATTCGCGTTGGCCTATTTCTGAATGAAATAATAAAATGCGACTTATAGGCTACTTTGTTTTTTCTCTCTCTCGCTCTCTCTAAAAAACTTGTTTTTTTATACGTGTAGCTTATTTTAACCATGCAGCAAACCTTTTAAAATATTTTGATAAATTACTAAAAATAAATAAATAAGTTACTTTAAACCGTTTAACTGATTGTATTAATGGGTCAAAATGATTATCGGTTGGTTAAAGGTTAATGAACATCCCTAATTTAAATTAACAATTTCACTCTGAAACATAAAATTTCTTATCGGACTACTGCTTTAATTGAGACATTTATTCAATAATTTCACTATAAACAGGAAAAAATAAATATGCCTAATCTTACTGGATACATTTAATGTGAGCGGGTGATTTGAGCGGGATTCGGTTTACCGGTGAGCGTGAGCGGATCATTAGCGGAGCGTTTGCTTTGGCCGTGAACGACTGAACAGAGCGCACACACACACAGCGGAATATTGAACCGTTCCGATTCGCTCACATGCTCTGGTTGCATCTTGTTTTGTTGGATTTGATTACTCACATATACATATAATATATATATATATATATATATATATATATATATGTATTTTGCCATTTGTCTGTTCTAGAGACATGTTACAACTTTTTGGGAAAGGTCTAATTGGTTTCCTTTGGAAATATGTTTCAAATTCACACAGAATGCATTTATAACTGTAAAGGTCAAGGTTTCTTTATTTGTCACATGATAAATTATACAGGGTATAATCAAAAGTGAAATGTAGATCAAATCAGGTCCGCTCAGTGGACAGTGCAAAGAATACAAATTATATAAAAGTAACACCACACAAGAGCATATATATATATATAGGTAAAAAAAAGAAATAAAGAGTAAAATGTGTAATAGAATAAAGAAAAGTGCAAAACAAGATGTGCAAGACAAGTGAGATGTGCAAGACAAGTAAGATGTGCAAAAACAAGTAAGATGTGTAAGATAAAGCATGTCTGTTTGTGTCAAAATCGTGATTAAAATCGAAATCGAAAAAAAAATAAAAAAAATCGTGATATATATTTTTTGTCCATATCGCACAGCCCTAGTTCAATCTGCACCAAACTTCATATGTTTGATAAAAGTATTGGTCTGAAGACATCTACATGCCAATGTTTAATTATAGACATAGCGCCACCTGGTGGCTACAGGAAATTACTTGTTTTACACCAACTTAAACATGCATTGTCCAATCTGCACCAAACTTCACATATTTGGTAAGATTCCTGGCATGAAGACATCTAAAGGCCAATATGCAGATGTAATCATAGCGCCACCTGTTGACAACAGGATGTGTCAGGCTTTACACTAACCTTAAACATACTATGTTCAATCTGCACCAAACTTCATATGTTTGATAAAAGTGCTAGACTGAAGACATCTATATGTTAATGTTCAGTTATGGACATAGCGCCACCAGCTGGCAGCAGGTTTGGCACATATAAATGACTTTGACATATTCCTCTATATTTGCCTTTTTAAATGTATATTGCTCACCGTTCCCTGTCTTTCTGAAGCCACCGGTCGGCGGTGAGCTGGGTGCGAGGTCCCTTCCATCGCTGCTTGCAGCTTTAATTTTTATTATTTTGCACTGTCCACTGATCGGACCTGATTTGATTTATATTTCACTTCTGATTATACCCTGTATAATATATTATGTGACAAATAAAGAAACCTTGAACCTTGAATTGCAAATGTGATATTGATTTTATTAAACATTGTAATTATCTAAAATACAGTGTATTGTCCAAGCCTCCACTTGATTTCAAAAAAGAATACTTGGTTACATGATGGTTATATTTTTTTGATTTTATATTTATTTTTAGCACATAGCCTATTAGACATACACTTTCAAAAATTCCCAATGTACACATTCTCAACTTTGTTATTGAATACCCTGTTTAATATGAAAACACTGCATGTCAAAATTTGGAAATAAGATGGGTTACAAACAATTCATGTTGACTTCAAATTAATGAAATTTTGATTTAACCTTAAATAACCCATTAAATCAGGATTGTTTGTCACGTTATAAACATGCACACAGACAGTAGACAGCCTCTAATCTGAGGAGTTTGTGTTTTAATATATTTCCAGAAGCCTTTGGTTTTGTGATAGGGTTTAGCATTGAAACAACCAACATAGTTATATTTTCTTAAATAGTGTCATATTATGTGCATAAATTCTCTATGTGTTTCATATCTGGATTGTTTAGTCAGAAACACAAATATTACCTCATTATGGGGTCAAATTGTTAAAGAGAGTTTGACTTAAGCCCTTGCTGAAGTAGGTGAAGAGGGAGTAAGAATGGGAATGGGAACTACTGCTGTTTGTGTAATATCTACCTAAATTATGTTATGACCTATAAAAACACTTTTACCGTAGTGCATGATTTACTTTGGTGATAATACTTTGGTGCTATTATCATTCTATTGTAAGCTCAGATGCAGCCATTTGTACTTCTGTTATCGATGGGTCTGGCGAGACTTGGTTTCCATTAGTACAGTGTGAGATGGAAGTGTCTTTGGTTTCATCACGCACTTTCTTCAGAAAGGTCATAATCTCTGAGTGTTGACAGAACAAAACAATAATTTCCAAATAAAGATATGTCTTGGTGCATCTTGATGCATCATGCAACCAGCAATTATCTAACCATGAGAACAATTACTGATGGTTCTCTTACCGCTGTTGCCTTCATGTTGGACTCCCAGCAGCTCATCAAAGCAGTGTAAGATACTACTCTGAGCGGCACTGCCTCCTGAAAACTCCATTGGCTTCTCCTGAACTCCCTCGTACACAAGACCTTCTGGCATTGATGCGTTATCTTTCCATCTATCACCCACATGCAGAAGGAGAGTTGAGTTTTTATAGATTCAGAAGAACTCTGAAGGAAATAAAAAAAAACTGCAGTGGAATCTAAAGTATGGCTTACCCAGACAGATAGATCCTCATAATGCCATAGAATATTGAGGGATCTACATATTCTGAAACAGTAAAGATTTATATGTTGCATGCAGTATTAGACCACTTGAATTAATGTATTAAAACACCCAACTTAATGTGTTCTCCTGAAAGTATTACCGTGCATTAGTTTAAGGGCCTGTTTCATGCTGTCTATCGCCTGACTGACAACATCCAGCGCTTTGGTGACCATAGCAACATCATTATATTGGACGCCGTTGATGACATCAAGGATAGACTGAAAAAAGAAACAGCTAGTATTACCACGGTATAGTAATGTAATCAGATGGTAGTACCACACTGTAAAGTGGTTTTCGAAGTTGCAAATAAAACAAAGATTATTGGAGTACAAGACAATGCTATTTTAATCTTTCTACTTCAAAATACCACGTTTAAATAAAAGTGTTTAATTCCTGTTTATTTGTCATTTGTAAAATTCCCTAGTAATTTCAGAGTGAAAATGGTTTCAAAGTAAATGTTCAATGCATATTCACGTGCCATGGTGCACCAAAGCAATTAATTAAATACTAGCATGGTTTATAAATATGAATTCTTTGCTATTATGGCTTCTGTAGCTCAGTGCTCAGTCTGTGGATTTGTAAAGGTGTCAGACCTTCAGGCCGGAAACAGCTGCCAACTCCACCAGCAGTGTCACCAGAAAAAAACCCTCTTACACTTTCCCCACCAGGCAATGTCAACAACAACTCCAGGTTCCTTACAGGAGGCGAAAACACAATGAATGGCAGGTCAACACGTCAGAGGCACTAGCCAAACTACATCAACATGTGGTTAGTTTATTTATTCATTAATTCTTTCATTCACTCATTCATTCATTGTTGTATCTAACTCTTGACCTAAATGTATCTATAATTGCTGCAAAGATGATCTGAATTCCCACAGCACATATTTACGTATTCCCTTCTGAACATAATGTGATAGCTCCCTCTGCTGGTTCTACAAATAAATAACATTTAACGCTTTCTGTTAAGAAAATAAAATACTTACTCCATGGAAAAAGGTCTAGGGACAGTCCATTTCCAGTTTTCCAGTGCATGAAAAAGAAAAATAATATTACTGGTTAGTTTGCTTAATAATACATATCACATCTGAAATATAGCTAATTTGTTTAAATATAGGCTATGTTTTCTAATGTTTTACAAAAAAGAGAGAGAAATTAACTAGTTTATAACATTTAGTTATTTTTGGTATGTTTCAAGTTGATTTAGAAAAAAAGGTGAACAATTTACCTTCTTTCTTTGGAAACTCTTGGAGCAAAGGTGAAACATATAATATCTGATATGAATGAAATCGCTAGCAATTGATATTTTTGCCAATGCAGAAAGCTGCCTTTTGCCCTAATGTTTTATATTGTATCTACGACATGTACAAGCAGGGGTTTACTATTCATGCTAACAAACCAAACCCTGACACCTAGTATAGTAGGCTGACATGTCATTCAGGTCATCCATTTATACTGAAAACAGTATAAAGTGCAAACTGTGAACAGTATAAAGATTGCAGAAATAGTGTTATTGTAACTACATTCTCAATCAATCGGGTGATTGAGTGAATAATTGTATCCATATCTGGGCAATGTTTCCTGAACAACTACCTAATTAGCTACTTAACTTACTTACTTGTCTGCTTATCTGTTGTTCTCCTTAAAAACAGTGCTTTAATTCTGTTTAGAAGCTAAGACAAGTAGAATTATATATATATATATATATTGTACGACATATTAGTTTGCTAATTTTTACCTATTTTGCAATAGTGTTTGTGAATGAATACACCAAATCGTTGAACTCTATTGGTAACAATTGAACTTGCTACAATGGGTGGTTAACTATGCTTCTGGACAACAAACCCTTGAACAATCTTGGGAAAAGATGGGAGATCTTTCCCAAAAGATGGGAGAAAAAACTGTGTGCTTCTGTGGGTGCTGCACCAACCGAGCAACTTCCATTGAGATGAACAGGAATGCCTACTGATAGCACGTATTGATCCTAATTAAATAACTATTTCTCAGTAAAAACAGGGCAGGATAATATTACTAAATATCAAAACACTGTATTGTATGGATTCATGAGTTTACCCATCTGGATCTCTTTTCTTCCAGTTGGCAAGGACTGTGTCAGCGTGGGTGAGAATCGGGGGCAGACCCAGTCTCTGAGATACCTCACAGAATGGCACCGACAGACTCCGTGGAAGCGCCTAGAAGTTCAGAAAATAGTCAGACAGTTTGTACTGTGCTTCAGTCCTGTTAGGGGTTTGGAATGCATATAAAAACATTGTTGTACTTTTACTGTTTCTCTCTCGCCCTCCTGCCACACGTAGCCCATAGTCATTATGCTCAAAGCCAGATGGGTCAAACGTAGTTCACGGTGAGTCTGTAACAAATGAGTCTCCAACAGAGGCATCTGAGATAGAATACACAATACAAAACAATCACAGAATAATCATAATTGGAATATTTACCTTTTAAGACTCTGCATCCATTCTCACCGTCACCAATTTCTGGCGTTTATTTCCTACGTGGTACCTCAAATTTAAATAAATAAATAAATAAAATAAAAAATGTAATATATATATTAGATTGGAAGTCAGTCTCAGTGCAAAATACCAAACTGTGTTTTGTTTTGTTTTTTTTTTACAAATAAATAAATACATTATTTAGAGTTAAGCATTATGGCATGTGCGTTACAAGGCAGAAAAATATGGCAGAATTTGTATTTGTTTAAAATTATACAAATAATACTTTGCTTTAAAATAAAGCTAAAAGGTGACATTAGTAACTACACATTTGTCTTACACAGTTTAACTTGAGTTATCTGATTCCATCAATTAAATTAAAAATAAATAATTATATTAATTACATTTCTTTAAAAAACGGATTATGGATGTTGCAAGTGTTCAGAAACAATTAGAAATAACATTAGTAATAGCAGTGAAATTATTGTAACTGTAATTAATTACATTTTTATTTTAACAATTGTAATTTATTAGTACAAATTATATCATAAAAAAATCTTATTTTTGTGTAACTTAATTTGGTCTGAAAGGGTTAAACAATGACATCCCAATATAGGCTTTGTAGTTCCTCTAATGGCAATGAAAGGAAAGAAAGGCAGAAAGGAAAATGAAAGCAAAAGTTTACTGTTTTATGTAATTAATATATATAACAATCTATAATGATATATAACAATCTATTTAGCACAAAACATTGAAGAATGGTTATATTCTGAATGGAAATGCAAAATGTTAATGTGCTGCTTATTTCTCTTTCTCTGTGTAGGTAAAATGCTTTCATTATGAGAGCGCATACACCATGAATTCTGAGGCGCAAAGAATGGGAAGAGATGAGTTCTGGCACATTTCTGGCAATGTCCATCCAGGGCTTGTAGTACACCGGCAGGTCTGTCTGAAACACAATGTAGGTGTATATAGTATGTGTCCATAACACAGTAATATGCAATGTTATATATATTTTTATAATTTTTTTATTGTGGTAACTTTTATTTATTGTTTGTGGCTTGACAACTCTCAGAGAGTTTGGTAATAGCATTAACATATTAATGTGTTTGGTCTTGGCAGAATAAATCTGCAAAAATCTAGTACTGAGACTTGCTACTGTCCAATGCATCCACAGACATGCTGCTGTGCACATATAACATACATGAAATTACCTAGTAGCAGATCTGTACAGGTGGAGCTAGGGGAGGTGGAGCGTTTCTGAAGTGCGCTGCAACTACAGCAAACACTAGCCAAGTATTTGAAAGTTAAGCAGCAAACTCATTGGCTTCTGATGCTGCACCATGTGAATAATGATGTGATTATATCATATTGGCTTGGAACCTATCAGCCTGCACCATCTAGAGTTTCATGACAGAACATTGTATAAGCAAATGTGCATTTGATATGAGGAAATCCTACATACTGCATATTCAATTTAAGTTACATTATATATCCATAACATTTACTATACATTTAAGCTTTTTTTTAGCCAAAGAGTTGAATGCAACAGAGCACACAGTCCAAAGGTTATCTCGAGGTGGATTCTTAGTTTCCCACCAATCATTGAAAGATATAAAGATTTCAGACACTAAATGTAAGTCAATGTTAACAATTCACTACCTTGGAAATAAAAAAAAAAGAACTGCACTTATAATCAAATTTACAGTGAAGTTCTACTAATTTGGTCTAAATAGTTTTCTAAGATCACCATCTGTCTGCTTCCTTGGCCTTGAATGTGAACTACTGAAATGATAAAATTGCATCTTTGGAGAGCAAAGTTTTGTATTAACCTATTTACCATTAAAGCAAATGGATAAAGGTCACTTAGAAAGCAAACAGTGTCGAAGTCTAATGATTTCTTATACAAACAATCAGGCATAAATGCAAAGGAATAATTTGTTAAATCCTTCTCACAAGCACAGTCATTTGGGCATTATATTGTTACCAATCGACAACAAGCAGTGACACAAACTGTAGCTTTACTTGAGAGCAATCAGTTGCTTCTGTGTCATAATTGCCTTTATTCTTACCATTTGAATGAGGCTAATTTATATTGTTCACTGCATGAAACTAATATTATACGAATATAATTTGTGTTTGTGTTATATTATATTAATACTATTATACATAGCAGAAAACAGCAATACATTCTTATGACACGGTTTAAAAAAAAAAACATAAAAATGTATTAAAAAAAACTGTTTTGTTGCAGCTAACAAAATGTTATATAGAAGACCTACCAGAGGCTCAGAAAGAATAAACCCATAATCCTCAGAGATGTGAAACTGTTCCAGAGACAATGGTGTCGCTGTGTTTTTCACTTTAGTGGCCATAATTTTCAGTACAATACTAGTGACTGACTCTCTGTCACCGGGCATATGTCACTGTCACTGCTCTAGAAGTGAAATAAACCTTATCTCTCAAGCAACAAAACATCTCTCTCTCTCTCTCTCTCTCTCACTTCCGGTGTGACTGTTGAGTGTGAGCGACAGAGTGTTGTGGGTGTGGATTTGAGACTGTGAGTGTATTCTCTTTTCTTACTCTTTTTTTCTTGCTTGGATTACTGTTGTTAAGTTTGGTGGTTTATTTCTCTGGTAGGGCCGCGTGCTGTCGTTTAATTTTGCGGCTAGCATGACGGCCCCGCGGTCGCAGGTGTTGAGTAAACTCACGCGGCGCCATGGGGTGAAGGTGGCGGCCGCGGTGAGTGTGGAAGACTGTTGTCTAGCTGCAGGGGAAGTTGTGGGGCATGAGAACATTGTGTCAGCCTCTAAAATGAACAGTGCTACAGTTATTTTTCTGTGAAGTGAATTTAAAGTTCCGTCTAAAACGAAAAAATCTGACGATTTTCAAGCCGTTAAAGCTAAGAGAGCAGGTGTAGAGGATGTTTATGACGAAGACGGAATGGAAAGCGGCAGTGAGTCTTCTGATTCTAGCGTCAGTTTATCTCAGAGTGACTTTTCTAGCCGAGGTTATGAAGTGGATGACATTAAGTTCTTTCTCAGAGCCACAAAAAACAAGAGAGGGGTGAGGGTGGATGATTATTTTCCTGACATTATACAGTTTGTTGGTAAAACTAGGGGTTTTATGTCGGAGGGGTTGTTTACCAACAAAGAGGTATATCGATTAAAAAAGATAGTGAGAAAATTCACTGCTGACAATGCAAATGAAGAGTCTGAGAAAGCCTTATAGCTTGGCTGTTGATGTGTATGGGGTGTGTGGATTGCTGCTATGTTTCTCATTTCCCCCTTTTTTTCTAAAAATGAGTGAAGTGAATATTGCATCTATGAATATAAATGGTGCAAGAGAAATGAAAAAAAGAGCAGAAATATTTGAGGTAGTTAAACAAAAGAAAATTAATGTTGTTATGTTGCAAGAAACACACAGTGACTTAAAGAATGCTGCTGATTGGGCAGGAGAGTGGGAGGGGGTCTCAGTTTTAAGCCACAATACCTCACTTAGTGGAGGGGTGGCCATTCTTTTTGCTAAACCTTTCAGTCCACATTCTCTTCAGGTTGAGGAAATAGTTAAAGGTAGACTTTTAAAAGTAAGAGCTACTTTTGAACATTTTGTTTTTGTGTTCATTTGTGTGTATATTCCGAACTCAGCAGTAGAAAGAATCGTATTTCTTAATATAGTCGGCTCAGTTTTGCAAAAATGTTGTGGGGAGGAATATTTATTCTTGGGCGGTGATTTTAATTGTACGGTGTCAAATTTAGACAGGAATCATGTTGAACCCCATTTACCCTCTCGTAACTTGCTAAACCAGCTTGTTAAGACTCACGATTTATGTGATATTTGGAGACAGTTTCATGAGAAACAAAGACAATATACTTGGACTCATATTCGTGACAGTGTGATTTCTTTGGCAAGACTTGATCGATTTTATGTTTTTAAACATCACTGCAATATTGTAAAAAGATGTTTAATTACTCCACTGAGTTTTTCTGATCACAGTATGGTGCAGTGTTCTGTGTTTCTAAATTCTATTAAACCAAGGAGTGCGTACTGGCAGCTAAACACTAATTTGTTAGGTGATAAATATTTTAAGAATATGTTTAAATTGTTTTGGGATGAGTTCAAAACCACAAAGGGGTCTTTTAAATCTCTACGACAGTGGTGGGATTTTGGGAAATCCCAAATAAAACAATTTTGTTTTCAGTATACTCGAAACGTCACTAGGGAGATCACTTTTAGTATGAGCACCTTGGAGACTTACATTCTAAAGCTTCAAGAATTGGCTGAGTCAACTGGTGCCCAAAGTTATTTAGACTCTCTTTTAAGTAAAAGGACACAGTTGGCTGATTTGCTGGGTAGTAAAGCACATGGGGCTCTGGTCAGGTCTCGGTTCCAGAGTGTGGACCAGATGGATGCTCCATCCAAGTTCTTCTTCAGTTTGGAGAAGAAGAATGGTCAGAGCAGGGCCATCCATGCCTTGCGCTCTGAATCTGGAGGTTTGTTAACAAACCCTGCTGACATTCGCAAGAGAGCAGTTACGTTTTATGAGAACTTGTATAAGAGTGAACTTGGGGCCGGGTACAGGGGTGATAGTGAGTTTTTTGATGACTTACCCCAGGTATCAGAGGAAGCCAACGCTGAAATCTCGGGTGCTTTGAGCACGGAGGAGCTGTATAAGGCTTTGCAAGGAATGGAGTCTGGAAAGGCACCGGGAATTGACGGTCTGCCAGTTGACTTTTATAAGTCGTTCTGGTCAGAGCTGAAGGAGAACCTTTTGGAGGTGTTGAATGAAAGCCTGGCTGAAGGTCAGTTGCCTGTGAGCTGCCGTAGAGCAGTGCTAACCCTCCTGCCTAAGAAGGGCGACCTTACAGAGATCAAGTGTTGGCGGCCCGTATCACTACTCTGTAGTGATTATAAACTGCTCTCTAAAACCCTGGCTAACAGGATAGCAGGAGTGATGGATGGTGTCATCCATCCTGACCAGACTTACTGTGTTCCCCGTAGATCAATATTTGATAATGTTTCTTTGGTTCGTGATGTTTTGGATGTCTCCAAGTTGTTAAATTTAGATTGTGGGTTAATCTCTCTAGATCAAGAGAAAGCCTTTGATCGTGTTGAGCACTGCTATTTGTGGAGGGTTCTAGAGGCTTTTGGGTTTTGTCAGAATTTTATAAATTGTATTAAAGTTCTTTATAGTGACGTGGAGAGTATTCTTAAGGTGAACGGTGGTTTATGTGCTCCTTTTAGTGTTCATAGAGGTGTTAGGCAGGGGTGTTCGCTGTCTGGTATGCTTTATTCTTTGGCAATAGAACCACTTCTACAGCAAATAAGAGCCAAACTGCATGGTATATGCTTGCCAAATTGTGAAAATAATCTTATAGTGTCAGCTTATGCTGACGATGTAATAGTTATGATTAACAGGCAAAGTGATATTCAGGTTTTATCAAGATTACTTAAAACTTTTAATGGTTTAGCTTCTGCGAGGGTAAACTGGAGTAAAAGTGAGACGTTATTGTTAGGTAAGTGGGCACATGGAAAGCCAGAACTTTCTGAAGGTTTAATTTGGGGAAAATTTGGTTTTAAATACTTGGGAGTGTTTTTGGGTGATGAGTTAACAGTACAGAAAAATTGGGAAGGGGTCATTGAAAAAGTTAAAGGTCGTCTGAATAAATGGAAATGTTTAGTGCCAAAGATGTCGTATAGAGGTCGTATTTTAATTATTAATAATTTGGTTGCATCTTCATTGTGGCACAGGTTCGCCTGTGTTGACCCTCCCATACAACTGTTAACTAAAATCCAGGCTATTCTGGTAGATTTTTTCTGGGATAAATTGCATTGGGTCCCACAGAATGTGTTGTTCCTGCCAAAAGAAGAGGGTGGACATGGATTAATACATCTTCAAAGTAGGATAGCAACCTTTCGGTTGCAGTTTGTACAGAAACTGTTAGTTGGTTCAGTTGACCTTAAATGGTGTGCTGTTGCATATGAGATTTTACATAATCTTGAGAGTTTGGGACTGGATAAGACTCTCTTTCTTATGGACCCATTGAAACTGAACACTTCTAGCCTACCAGTGTTTTACAGAAACATTTTTAAGGTTTGGAGTCTTTTCTTTTTTAAAGAAGCAGAGGGCCCACCGTCACTTCATTGGCTACTGGAAGAGCCTTTAATTCATGGATCACGTCGGGATGTGTCTGCTAGTGGACTTTTCCCAGGACTTAGCAAGACACTCATTGACAGTAAAGTCACCAGCTTGGGACAGTTATTGGAAATAGCTGGACGTGATTTTAAGAAGGAGGAGGCAACGGCTCAACGCTTGGGTTTTAGATCAATTCGTCTGGTTGCACAGTTATTAGTAAAATGGTCGTCAACTCTTAATGCAACAGAAAGGACACTGCTGACTGAGTACAGTGACGGCCTCTGCAACCCAAATCCCAAAGACTCCTTTCCTTGTTTGTGTTTTTCTTTGAATTTGGAAGGAGCTTCCGGAGTATTTCTTGAAAGTTTTGAATCCATGTGTTTAGACTTCTTTTTGAGCACTGGGAAGGTTTTATACAAGTGTTGTGTAATCAATTTTAACAAAAAAATGTTAAATAAGAAAGTTGATACTCCATGGCGTGGGTATTTAGTTGAATATGGATAAAAAGCCTGAGTGGAGAGCATTATATAAACCACCGTTGACTAAAAAAACTGGTGATTTACAGTGGAGAGTCCTTCATGGTGCTGTAGCTGTTAATGCTTTTATTTCAATCATAAATCCTGAGATTGATGCGGGTTGTCCTTTTTGTACTGAGAGAGAAACTATATTTCATGCATTTGTCAACTGTACTAGATTGAAACCTTTATTCTTGTATTTGGGTAGCATTTTCAGAAATTGTAATGAATCCTTTTATATGGTGTTATTTATTTTTGGTTTTAAATATGTAATGAAGAAAATATTTATTTGTCAATTTCTGAATTTTGTTTTAGGCCAAGCAAAACTGGCTATCTATGTAAGTAGAAAGAAAAAAGTGGAACACAATTTGGAACAGAATCTAGTTACCTTGTTCTTGAACATGGTACAAGCAAGAATACTGATTGATTTTAAATACTATAAACATATGGATGATCTTGTTTCCTTTGAGGAAATTTGGTGTTACAATGAGGCGTTGTGTTCTGTTGTTGAAGGTGATTTGGTTTGGTTTTCTTTATAAATGAGTATTGTAATTTAACTGTGTTGTGAATAATATTTGTAATAAAGGATTGTAAAATTCAATTCTCTCTCTCTCTCTCTCTCTCTCTCTCTCTCTGTGTGTTTCTGTTCTACCATTAGTAATGACCTTTCCTCACTTCCCCTATCAGAAATCATATGAGCATGCATGTGTAAAAACCACAGATGCACTACAGCAACAGTTGTCATAACCTGAAATACAGGGATAATTCTGTAATTGCGTTGTGTCATCTCAAGCTAAATAAATAAATTTTAAAGGGGTCATCTGATGCTAAATTCTCTTTACAAGTTGTTTGAACATAAATGTGTGTTGGAAGTGTGTGTATCCTATAATGATAAAAATAATAACATCCATCCAATAATGATAGAAATCCACCCAGTGTTTTTTTCAATCCCCATTTTTTAACCCCTTTCTCAAATGAGGCTGTTCTGAGGTTCCTGTCAGAATGAGTAGTTCTGCACAGACCGCTCCCACAATAGTTGATTGACAAGGCCGTCTTACCATAGACCCGCCCTGTGTGACCAACTTTGCAACTTTGTTGCTAGATTTAAAAGCTTTTCAGACCCCTCTAGCGAATTTATTCCAACAAAAGTGACTAGCGACAAATCTAGCGACTTCTTGGACAAACCTTAGCGAGTCTCTGTGAATGTCAGTACTGCCGCAATGGCTCAAGGTCAGCGTGAACACACCTTTTTTCTCTGTGTCTACTCTGTTCAGTGAACGGCTGAGAGGACCAGCGCGTTCAGTTAAAATATATATTATGTTGTTTCTATAATTTTACATGCAAATATAGCCGAAATCACAGCACAGGAATTGTCTTTGTCATGTCTTATCTTGTGTGTATTATTTGATTTCATGAGACGACGGCTCAATTATAAATTTGGATTTTTGTGCAGACTAACTTCTTGGAAGGGATAGCTGGTTATGTATTCTTAAACGGCTGCGTTTCAGTCGCTATTTCATATTTATCCCATTGACTGACAACAGAAACAGTAAAATATATAAAGGAAACAGTTTTATTGAGAATTTGGCTGCATTTAAAAACAGTATGAGCACAGAAAGACAAAACAGGCAAAACAATGTTGTAAAAGGCAAAACAAAGAGATGACGTCATGACTATGCAAATTAGTGTGTGACGTCATCTAGCACCATTTAGCGAATTTTCAAACTGGCTTAAGCTACTTTCCATCGAAAGAAGTTGGCAAAACTGGACCCGCCCTGACTGAGCTGAGAGCTGTCTGCCATTGTGTCGACTCCAGTGCAGAGGAAGACAAGGTATCTCAGATTAAGCGATTGAGGCATTCTGTTGTTGGAATTTAATAATGAATATAGCAGTCGTCATTTACTCCGGACATCTGAGCCGCTGAAGATGCAGTGGATTACGTTTTTTTAAGGGAATGCACCCCCTGATCTACCTAAATGTGTCTATGTTCACCCAAACCATTCGTGATCCAGCTACATATACAGAAGAAGTGAATATAAGGGTTTTTAATTAATCTTTGTAAATCGCCTTTCCTAATAATGTACTAATTAGCAAGTTTCACAATGAATACGGCTAAAGTATACAGTTCCTCAGAGAGCGGCTCGGAAAAGAGGGGCGGGGTCAGCAGAGCTCATTACAGGGCTTAAAGTTCTCCGGCACTGTGCCGGTGTTTTGGCCAATTTTGACCCCTGCCAGATCTTTACCCCCCTAGTATTGGTAAGTTTAGGATTAGGTGTGGGGGAGGGGGAGGGGTTAAGATTAGGGTGGGGTTAGGATTTGGCAATCAGATAGCAATTGCAACAAGAGGGGTAATAATTTGGCAGGGGGTCAAAAATCGGCAAAACACCGGCACGGTGACATCATTTTCGAGTTCATGAGTTCGCCTACCAGTGGTATGAGACGAGCACAGCTTTCACTCTCAACCAAACTAGCATTTATAGCCAATCAGTATTTTTGCTCTTACAAACACGAGATGCGCATTGCCTGATGAATGGAGAAGAGCGACACGTCGAGGCGCAATGGTCAAAGATATCAATCTTGGTAGAAGATAGAAAAACTTTAGATAGAAAAACGAATTAAAAAGCAGCAGAGCTTTGTTAACAACTCAGAGTAATCATGTCATCTCCATAAGAACTATATGATTGAACTATATGATAGTGTATCGGGATTTTTGAAAAGGTCCTGTTTACACATGATCTCTTAATGTTAACTTACCGGTAATTTACCAGTAAAGACTGTATTTGTGAAAGAGGCTAAACTCTTCCTCTGTATATGCTGTTAATTTGAAATGCTTAATCTAGGAAAACAGTGTGCATCATCTCACTAGATTTGTAACGTAAATCATTTATAAATCTTTGCCAACACAGGAGAAAACACCAACCTATGTCTAAATATGCCATGCATTGTACATTGCGATTTCAAAATAAAAGTTTCTGAGTTTGCATGTGGCCAAATATTAAAATATAATGGATTTAAGCATCCTTTAATCACGCTGTAAAGTGAAACGTTACCAGGCCGTTGGCACCCTCTGCAGGTTTTTGTTATAATAATACATAATGTACTTAAGTTGGTTATGTTCATGTATAGGCATATTACATTATATATTTTAACAGTGTTGTTCAATAAAACCATCTAATTACTTGGTTTTGATATTTTTTTCGAGGCAATTCATTTTTGCCTCATCGTTAGTTTATATATGAATAGTCATACTAAAGCCTGGTTTTAACTTAGGTCTATTTGTGAGACTAAACATAAAAGATTACTTAATTGTCAAAATAATCCGTAGATTACTTGATTACCAAAATAATCATTAGTTACAGCCATAGATTTGTTAAAATATTTCAAAATACAACTGCATTGTTTTACTTTTTTGTAATTATAAACAAATAGTTTGTCATTGAAAATTTCTTAAAAATGGATTTAAAATATTGTCTCGTTCTAGTGAATCAAGTGTCGGTATTTTGTCTCATCTCGTGAGTAAAGTGTATTGTAACTCTCCTATGTCTAAGGGTGTGATATAGCTCAGAATCTTTCAAGTGTATGATATCGTTTTCGTTGTTCAGGTCAACCATATATTAATGAAAAGAAAAACAGTTTGAATAAGAAAAGCAATACATTATTCTTTCAAATGTTAAAGTTGCCATATACAGTCATTGCATGCTTTGCATGTGCTGCCGCCCCACCCCGCCCCCGGAAAAAAAGTTCTGGCTCAGGATTTTTGTTTTTTTGCTTTAACCCCTGTCATTAACATTTAAAGGAAAATGCTACAAAACGGCTTGCTCTGACAAGAAAAAGTTTTTTTTTTACACTACCACTGAAAACATTTTACCAAACTAGGCTATGTAACAGACTTTTCATTAAGACCCTAAATAATCATATCAACTTGTGGAAAATGGGCATCCGATGACCCCTTTAATACATGATGGTATATGAATACGTAATCAGAATTGTAATTGCATTGAGAGTTAAACAGTTTAATTTGATTCTATTAGCCCTGTGCTCAAGGTTATGAAAACACAAAAAGAAAGATCAAGAAAAATCAAGAAATATTTCAATAGATATAATGAAATGCTGATATTTCCACAAATAGGACTGTAGTTTAAACTCTCCTCTCTGGTATGCGTTTTCTTAACCTTCATGCTTACTGTCCTTGGGTGGAGCTTAGGTGGAGGCAGTAAGAGTCCACTGACCGCTTCACTAATGCTAGCTATGAAGTTTGTTAACTTGTTTTGTTTTTTTATTAGTGGAGAAAATCCGATTTTATCTACATATAAGATCACTCACTGTGCAGGACCTTGGTTGTTATTTAAAGGGATCATCGGATGCAAAATTCACTTTACAGGTTGTTTGAACAAAAATGTGGAACAAGTGAGTATAAGGGTTTTTGTGAATCTTTGCAAATCGCCTTTCCTAATAATGGGCTAGTTTGCCTGTTCTGCGGCTGAGGTTTAGTAGAATGCTCCATAGTCTAGATACCTAGATGCCTTATTATGGATTGTTTCTATGGGCCGCGATACATAAGCCATCCGCCATTTTTGGAATGGACTGCAAATCTTTGAGCGCATTGACTGTGTGCATCTACAACAGCAAGTTATACGCTTGTATATCTTTGAATATTTAATAATTATGGTGAATGCGAGATGCTGACGCGTAAACGTATCTAGAGCAATCGAATCATAGACTGTAAAAAAAGATGAACGATGCGTCTCCGCTTACTTCCACTTTAGAAAAGTGAAGCCAAAACATCTCAGTCTGGCCGTTGCCATCTTGAGAAAATGACGTCATTTGGAGCCTGTGTCTGCGCAGTAGAGATTTGTTTGGAGCCAGAGTCTGTGCAGTAGTGTCGTGAGGAGGAGCTGCGGAATCAAACTCCCGCCCAAACTCCAGCAGACCCAGTCAACCATAATGACACGCCTCATTTTTATAGCATCACATTTTATAGCACCACCCCCTAGTGCCGGAATCCAATGTGGATGTGCTTTTACACTCAAAAAAATCCTGGCCTTGTTCCATGATCCTGGTTCCGAACCGGCCCCAAAACCTTGCTGGTCATGAACAAGGGAACCTATGATGTCAGTAGGTGGAGTTTCCACTACAGATCGCAATTTAAAAGGTGTCATTTAAAAAAAAACTGTTGGAATTTAAGTAAATTATCAACATTGAAAGCAATTAAATATGTCAGTTCAGCAGTGGTCGGCAGTAGAGTTTAACCCACTCCTTCCTCAAGATATAACATGCAACTCTAGTCACATGTTGGTGACATAGAGGGTTCTGCTCACTACCAATGGGAAAACTGTAGTGTTCATTCTGTCTTACTTAACGGTGACTTCATAGTCCTGAAGCATAGTCCTGCCCCCTCTCCTGTCTGTCTCTGTTTTACAGGAGGAGGTTGCGGATTTATCCAGATTCCCCGCAGTGGACCACAATCTGATTGGTCTTGAGCCACCTCCAACTACAAAACTGACCATATGACTGTGACATCGATCTCCTCCCAAGCACTCCACTGCATCAAGGGCACTTCTATTCCTTGTCTGCTTTCAAACAAATGGCTGTGGATAAGTATTTGTCTCTAGTCTCTGGCAGTCAGCATCATCCATCACTCATTGTCTCCAGCTTGGACAGGGTTCTTCTTCATGAAAAAGAAGGATGGATCTGTGTGTCCCAGCATTGAATATCAAGGGCTGAATGACAGAATTATTAAAGGGGACATAACATACACAGTTTCTGCCAATCTCTTGTAATTTTGAGTAATTACCTCACGTCTCCGCTGACCTGCCAGAGTCACCTCACGTCTCCGCTGACCTGCCAGAGTCACCTCACGTCTCCGCTGACCTGCCAGAGTCACCTCACGTCTCCGCTGACCTGCCAGAGTCACCTCACGTCTCCGCTGACCTGCCAGAGTCACGTCACGTCTCCGCTGACCTGCCAGAGTAACCTCACGTCTCCGCTGACCTGCCAGAGTCACCTCGCGTCTCCGCTGACCTGCCAGAGTCACCTCGCGTCTCTGCTGACCTGCCAGAGTCACGCCAGAGTCACCTCGCGTCTCTGCTGACCTGCCAGAGTCACCTCACGTCTCCGCTGACCTGCCAGAGTCACCTCACGCCACAGCAGTTTACCCAGTGTCACTTCACGTCTCTTCCGCCCCGCCCTGGTGGGCTCCGGTCTCATTGGCTCCACATGGACCTGGCCCTCCGTTCCCTCCCCCGGTTCCACCTCCCTCCTGGATGGTGCCGTGTATGTGAAGTGTCTGGAAGCCGCTCTTTGGGGGGGGGCTCTGTCACGAATCTGGTTGCCTCTCACCACACTACAGCTGCACATCACCCATGGACTACATCTCCCATCATGCACTGCACTCACACATTCCCATCCACCATTACACCAATCACACAGCTGTCACCAATCACTAATCAGACTTGATTGTCTCACCACACCTGCACCTCATTCACTCACCCACATATAAGCAGCACACTTCCCTACACACGTTACGAAGTCTTGTTTTGCCCCGGCTGACATTCTGAGTGTTTCCCCTGTATTCTGTTTCCCTGTGTTTTCCTGGACTGCCTATATACTCTGACCGTTTGCTGCCTGCCTTTTGACTCTGCCTGCCTTTCGATATCCTCTCTGTCTGCTGCCTGCCCCGACCTTTGCATTGCCCCTGTTGCTGATTCTGTCTTGCCTACGTGACACCTGTTATTGCCTCTGACCCCTGCCTGTTTGACCTAGCCTTGTTGTTCATTAAAGCTGCATTTGGATCTTAACGCCACTGACTCCTCTCGTTACACTATTAAGTAGCATTGCATCCTTCATATTTTCAAAGAGACATTACTTTTATCCGATTTATAAAATACAGATACAGCTGTACCGCTTTTCTACGCATAAGTCCTACTTCACCAGCTTCCGTGTACGACAGTTAGTGGAAGTGAGAGAAAAGTATGTTTTACATATGGATAATTTTCTTACAAAAAAAGCATTGATTTTCACTACAGAAGGCCTTTACTCACCCCCTGGGGCTATGTGAATTTTTATTATGGATGGATGCACTTTATACTACTTTTAGACTCTTGAAAAAAAAACAGCCACCCACTGCTATTCTAAAGCTTGGAAGAGCACGGACAATTTTGAATATAACTCCAACTGGATTTGTCTGAAAGAAGAAAGTCATATACACCTATAATGCATTGAGGGTGAGTAAAACATTGGCTAATTTTCATTTTTGGGTGAACTAACCCTTTAAGTCGAAAGTTAAATTAAGTTTCAAGTCCCAGACATACTGTTTTATAAAGTTTTTTTTTTTCATTCTGACATAATATTAATTGAATTACTTGCAGAATATGTCTGTTTTTTCTCAGTTTTGTAAATTGTTCCAAATAAGCCACAGCAAAACCACTGAATAAATTAATGGACTCATGATATGCTGCCAAACACTGGCAGTTTTAGTTAAATATTTCATTTCATTTTTTCTATTCATTTCAAATTTGTATTTAAAAAAATATGTGTCATATCTGCGTTGCAAATATGTATTTTGTTGATTCTGATTTCAGCGATTTGTAAGAGCTTATGCACTGCACATGTTAAGTCATGACATGTATCCAACACTGTATCTAAGTCAGAGCCTCTACTCTGTTTCGAAAAAGAATACCATCTCAACAGCCATTTTATTTATTTATGAAACCATTTATTTAGCACTATTCATTTATAGCACATTCATTTAAGGCACAAACAATTCACGTTGACTTCAAGTGACTTAAATTTAGATTTAACCTTAAATAACCATTTAAATCAGGATTGTTTGTCATGTTATAAATATGCACACAGAGTCAGCCTTTCTGAAGTTCTTGTTTTAACATGTTTTCAGAAGCCTGGTGTTGGGTTTTAACAACGAAACAACCACCGTATATTGTTAGGCTTCTGGGTGTCATGTTTTGTGCTTATATTCTCCATGTTCTCCCTGTATCAAATCTAGATTATTTAATCAAGTGGTGCTTACTTTTAAACCCAGATTAGGCCCTTAGACTTAAAGTGTCTGCACACTGAGTCCGAAATTTACCCACATTAAAAAAATCAATACATTCGTCCTTCAAAAAAATGGATAAGGTTCGATTTTCTGCGTTTTCACATCCGTTGCATGCATTTTGATAGGAAGGGATGGGGAATACGAAAAAACGCATGCGAAATTTTCGGACATGAAACACCAACATTACCTTATTATCCAGGGGTCTCATTGTTAAAGAGAGATTGAATCAAGTGAAGAGGGAGTCAGTGTGTGTGTGTGTGTGGTGTGTTTGTGTTAGACAGTGAATGGGAAGTGCTGCTGTGTCTGACTCTGCATGTGTGCAGTGAATGGGCAGATCTGTGTTGCTGTGCCTGTATTGTACAGTTCGTACGGTAACTGAGGAAACATCAGGAGCAGTCTGTGCGGCCCGCTGCCTGACAGCTCCAGCCCAAAGTCAACGATTCATCCGATGGCGTTTGGGAAACGAAGAGCAATTCCTCTCGTAAGCGGTTTGATTGGCGGCAGCGATTCCAAGCCGTGTTTTCTTGATCCGAAAATGAAGTTTAGCTCCAGCTTTCCTCAGTCTCCAGCCACAGCCGATGCATTTCTTCTGTCGCTTTTCTGTATCGGCCAAGCCGATGCAGCACTTCCTTGTGATGCGGTAAGAGCAGCCGCAGCCTCTGTGCGTCTCTCTCTCTATTTACTTATTGGTTTATGAGGACATTAAGTGGCTGTTATTTATTAAGACGACACTTAAAGCAGAGGCGGTGAATGAACACAATGTATTTCATTCAGAATATGCGGCTACACGGTTAAGATCCAATCGATGCTGATGTAGGCTAATGTTTTTTTTCTTGTGAGAGTTATCAGAAATAAATCTCGTTTTGCATGATAGATAGGCTACATAAGCTACTGCTGTAGTGTTGTCTGTGAATGCAAACGGGACGGGCAATATCATCCTTCAGTAGCCTATCATTCGAGTGGCTAAAAAAATGTGTCAGTGATTTTAGTTAATTTGTCCATTGCACATACAAATAACCTGCTTTTTAACTGAAATATGTAAAATGAATAATATTAGGCTACTTTATTTTATAAACTAATATATTTTAATATTACTTGTATTTACATTTAAGATTTTTTAATAACAGTCTATCTAATAATTATAGCCTTAAATAATAAATTATAAAATAAAAATGGTTTAAGTGACCACCCTCTGGAAGTTACCACCTTTACTAGCAAATTTCGTAAATCATTAGGTAACATACTTATCTCTTGCACTTTAGATTGTGCTCTAGTTTTGAGTGAGATGGACAGTTTTCATCAGTAAATTTAGTTTCCTTGGAAACCAAAGACTGCTGCTATACGAGCCACCTCCATTTTCAAGACACGAGGTAGGCTAATAATACACCAGTATCTGTTACATAACTTAATATTATTCGTATTCAATTGAATACTTCTTAATGTAGGCTCTTTCCGAGCGATGTTATCTAGAGCTGGGAATGCTTATGCCTGCACAATTATGTATGGTGATTACGAGGTGCAGCCTATTTACAGAATTGAAGGTGGAGTAGAGGATTTTTGATAATGCAGTCATGATTGAATCAATAGTTCTGTCACGTGAGTGTGTACTTGATAACTTTATCAGATAACACTGAGTGACGGAACTGTTGATGGACTAATGCAGAGGTCGGCAACCCGCGTCTTTCATCCCTCTGAGGTGGCTCCCTGTAGCGTGGGTGTACAACACGCAGGGGATGTGTCCCCCGACTTTTAATACAACCTAAACTCTTACCCTGCACTTTTTCTAGATCAAATGTGTTAAAGGAGAGGTTTTCAAGGGTAAATGTGAGTAAATCTAAATTTAAATTAAAAGAGAAAAGATTCGTATCCAACACGATGTGAACATCACGGAGCACTGAACGCTCACGCGCTGTATGGTTAATTCATTCTCGAAGCCAGAGGACGCTCTCGCGCAGAAAGTCCAAAACGGACTCAGATGAGAAGTAATACATGAGTTTGACAGGCATACCGTTATCGCTGTAGCTAAGCTGAATAACAAGCATAAAACTTAACTGATGAAACGTGAAGACGATATGCTTTATGTGTTTTTCAAGTCTTCTCCAGGTAATAAATATGCATGATACAGTGGTAATTGACAGCATTAATTACAGTACAGAAGCTATACAATATGTGACCATGGACCACAAAACCAGTCTGAAGTGTACATTTTTCGAAATTAAGATTTATGCTTCATCTGCAAGCTGATTAAAGAAGCTTTCCATTGATGAGTGGTTTGTTGGGAGATACAACTATTTGAAAATCTGGAATCTGAGGATGCAAATAAATCTAAATCACTTTTAAAGTTGCCCAAAAAAAGTTATTGGAAATGCATATTACTAATTACTACGGCACAAAATATCTTCATGGAACATGATCTTTACTTAATATCTTAATGATTTTTGGCATAAAAGATAAATCGATCATTTTGACCCATAAAATGTATTTTTGGTTATTGCTACAAATATACCCCAGTGACTTAAGATTGGTTTTGTGGTCTAGGGTCACATATATTTTCTGCATTATTCTGTGATAAAAAATAAATTAGTTTGTAGTATATACAGGTGCTGGTCATATAATTAGAATATCATAAAAAAGTTGATTTATTTCACTAATTCCATTCAAAAAGTGAAACTTGTATAATGTATACATTCATTCCACACAGACTGATATATTTCAAGTGTTTATTTCTTGTAATTTTGATGATTATAACTGACAACTAATGAAAACCCCGAATTCAGTATCTCAGAAAATTAGAATATTGTGAAAAGGTTCAATATTGAAGACACCTGGTGCCACACTCTAATCAGCTAATTAACTTAAAACACCTGCAAAGGCCTTTAAATGGTCTCTCAGTCTAGTTCTGTAGGCTACACAATCATGGAGAAGACTGCTGACTTGACAGTTGTCCAAAAGACGACCATTGACACCTTGCACAAGGAGGGCAAGACACAAAAGGTCATTGCAAAAGAGGCTGGCTGTTCACAGAGCTCTGTGTCCAAGCACATTAATAGAGAGGCGAAAGGAAGGAAAAGATGTGGTAGAAAAAAGAGTACAAGCAATAGGGATAACCGCACCCTGGAGAGGATTGTGAAACAAAACCCATTCAAAAATGTGGGGGAGATTCACAAAGAGTGGGCTGCAGCTGGAGTCAGTGCTTCAAGAACCACTACGCACAGACGTATGCAAGACATGGGTTTCAGCTGTCACATTCCTTGTGTCAAGCCACTCTTGAACAACAGACAGCGTCAGAAGCGTCTCGCCTGGGCTAAAGACAAAAAGGACTGGACTGTTGCTGAATGGTCCAAAGTTATGTTCTCTAATGAAAGTAAATTTTGCATTTCCTTTGGAAATCAGGGTCCCAGAGTCTGGAGGAAGAGAGGAGAGGCACAGAATCCACGTTGCTTGAGGTCCAGTGTAAAGTTTACACAGTCAGTGATGGTTTGGGGTGCCATGTCATCTGCTGGTGTTGGTCCACTGTGTTTTCTGAGGTCCAAGGTCAACACAGCCGTAAACCAGGAAGTTTTAGAGCACTTCATGCTTCCTGCTGCTGACCAACTTTATGGAGATGCAGATTTTATTTTCCAACAGGACTTGGCACCTGCACACAGTGCCAAAGCTACCAGTACCTGGTTTAAGGACCATGGTATCCCTGTTCTTAATTGGCCAGCAAACTCGCCTGACCTTAACCCCATAGAAAATCTATGGGGTATTGTGAAGAGGAAGATGCGATATGCCAGACCCAACAATGCAGAAGAGCTGAAGGCCACTATCAGAGCAACCTGGGCTCTCATAACACCTGAGCAGTGCCACAGACTGATCGACTCCATGCCACGCCGCATTGCTGCAGTAATTCAGGCAAAAGGAGCCCCAACTAAGTATTGAGTTCTGTACATGCTCATACTTTTCATGTTCATACTTTTCAGTTGGCCAAGATTTCTAAAAATCCTGTCTTTGTATTAAGTAATATTCAAATTTTCTGAGATACTGATTTTGGGGTTTTCATTAGTTGTCAGTGATAATCATCAAAATTAAAAGAAATAAACACTTAAAATATATCAGTCTGTGTGGAATGAATGTATACATTATACAAGTTTCACTTTTTGAATGGAATTAGTGAAATAAATCAACTTGTTGATGATATTCTAATTATATGACCAGCACCTGTATACTGATTGTACAATCATAACCACATGATGTTATTATTGTCCAGCAGTATATTTTATTTCTTAGCCAATTAAAAGTAAGAGATAATAATTGTTTTGTCAATAATACATACATAAATATTATAATACTTATTATTATTATTATTATTACTACATTTGACATTTCTGTCCCCCTCACTTCTGAAATGATTGCTATTCCTCTGCCCTGTAACATAACTGAATATAAAACTTTAGCTATATGCCGTGTTATCTTTATTTGGGCATCAAATATTTTTTGGCTCCAAGTGAATTTTATTCGGTAGGAAAGGGGCCAAAATGGCTCTTTTGATGTTGAAGGCTGCAGACCCTTGGACTAATGCATCCATATTGATATGACATATAGCTAACTACGTTTCTGTCCATTAGCTATCTGATAATGTGTGGAGCTTAAGCATCAAAACATTAAAAATGTAATACAGTTTTTTTCTGCTCCATACATTAGAATGTGTCCTGTTTATTTGTAGTCTTTCTGAGCATAAATAATGACTATCAAACATTTTCACCATGATTTATTACAGCCTCTAATATGTAGACTAATTCAGCTAAACAATACTTCAAACAATCTTGCCAGGCATATTTAGAACCATAATCATTAGATATGATTTGCCTCTATGTAAAGATCACAGTGCAGGCTCCCAAATCTAATTAATTGGCATTTTTAATCTTTACCAATCTTTGCAAATATCCTTCAAACCAAGTTTTACACATTTGTCACCAAGAAGTTTCATTTAAATACAATTTAGTATGATCAGTTTTTATTTTATATATTGTAATAAGTAGTGGTCAGAATACCTAAGTATGATGAATAACGATGTATGATGAGGTATGATTAATAACGATGGAACATTATTTCACCCATATTTTAATAATAATAATAATAATTATTATTATTATTAATTGGTTTGGAAACAGTGACTAAATTGTCAGATTTTTTTTTTGATGGACTATCCTTTTAAGATTTCTGCTTTGAGTAGAGTTGTGTAACGAGTGACGCACTATACACTTTATGCAGTGTTTATTCAACCATCTAGTGTATGAATTATATAATGACATTTTGTCATCCGACGTCAGAGTCTGATAGCCCCGGCCCCTCCAGTATGTAATTTCTAGTGCATTTTTATTTTCAGAATTGTTGGTCTGAACCATAGGCTGTGAACACACTCATGAGTCACACTCATGACTCATGAATCTCATGATTTATACAAAAAATGGTACATAATAGTGCATAAGTAAGCATATTGGAACGCAACTTATACACTACTAGTTTCAGGATGACAAAAAAATAAAAATAAACAAAAAAAATATACTACAACAACAATGGCAACATCTCATCCCAGCTGCACTTTATCATTAGCATCTGTTCCTCTGTTTTTTTTGGGATCACCCAGCTGGTAACCCCATCAGTTTTTTTACCTCTAGTGACATCGTAAGCTCTGGGATGGTGATGATGGTAACAGCTTTAAGCTGAATTAAAAATTATATCACTCACCATGACAGGAATAATTAATTTAAAACTAACATTTCTTTCATCATTCACTCACCCGTTCCAATGTCGTTCCAAACTGTAAAACTATTTTCTTCTGTGGAAAACAAAACACGATTTTTTGAATAATATCCTGTGCACACTTTTCAGTATACTAAAAGTGAATGAGGTCTGTTTTTCTATTGAGGTTACACTGCCTTAATGAACAAACTCAATTTATGGGATGTTTTTGAAACAACTTTATGCCAATTAGTATTGGTGCAAGTGATTCATTCATTTGCATGCAAGTAAAACATTTAGTACACAACTGAAATGGGACATTTTTATTAGGGCTCTGAAGCCTCATTAGATGCCATTGGCATTAATACAGAGACAGTAGGGCTGTTGTTCCTTTATTGATTTCATGTGTTGCCGTTCTAATTGCTCAACATGCTGAATCAGGTCTGTTTGAAACTCCACAATTACAGAGATCACTTTCAAAAGAGAGAATGGAGGAAGTCGAGATGTAAGAATAACTGAGAATTTTCTTATGACAGTCATGGGATTGGGATTTTTTTATGTGCCACATTCTTATACATTTAATTTTTGTATTCCTGTTTTTGTCAAGAAACTTTTCAGTTTAATGACTCAAATAATTTAATGTGGTTTATCAAGTAAAAAGTTATAACATAATTATTTTTGGACCTTCAATACATTTGAGTGAAGACATTAATTATTATTGTAAATAAAAGTTTACATTCTTATTAATTAAATGTCACGAATTTAAAATCATAAATATTATCAGCTTTTTTAACTAAAAATATCTAAATTAATTAATCATAGAAAGCAGATAGATAAATAGAAAGATAAATAGAAAGATAGATAGATAGATAGATAGATAGATAGATAGATAGATAGATAGATAGATAGATAGATAGATAGATAGATAGATAGATAGATAGATAGATAGATAGATAGATAGATAGATAGATAGATAGATAGAGCTGCATCTCAATAAATTAGAATGTCGTGGAAAAGTAAATTTATTTCAGTAATTCAACTCAAATTGTGAAACTTGTGTATTAAATAAATTCAATGCACACAGACTGAAGTAGTTTAAGTCTTTGGTTCTTTTAATTGTGATGATTTTGGCTCACATTTAACAAAAACCCACCAATTCACTAACTCAACAAATTAGAATATGGTGACATGCCAATCAGTTAATCAACTCAAAACACCTGCAAAGGTTTCCTGAGCCTTCAAAATGGTCTCTCAGTTTGGTTCACTAGGCTACACAATCATGGGAAGACTGCTGATCTGACAGTTGTCCAGAAGACAATCATTGACACCCTTCACAAGGAGGGTAAGCCACAAACATTCATTGCCAAAGAAGCTGGCTGTTCACAGAGTGCTGTATCCAAGCATGTTAACAGAAAGTTGAGTGGAAGGAAAAAGTGTGGAAGAAAAAGATGCACAACCAACCGAGAGAACCGTAGTCTTATGAGGATTGTCAAGTAAAATCGATTCAAGAATTTGGGTGAACTTCACAAGGAATGGACTGAGGCTGGGGTCAAGGCATCAAGAGCACCACACACAGACGTGTCAAGGAATTTGGCTACAGTTGTCGTCAGAGGCGTCTTACCTGGGCTAAGGAGAAGAAGAACTGAACTGTTGCCCAGTGGTCCAAAGTCCTCTTTTCAGACGAGAGCAAGTTTTGTATTTCATTTGGAAACCAAGGTCCTAGAGTCTGGAGGAAGGGTGGAGAAGCTCATAGCCCAAGTTGCTCATAGCCCAAGTTACTTGAAGTTTCCACAGTCTGTGATGATTTGTGGTGCAATGTCATCTGCTGGTGTTGGTCCATTGTGTTTTTGAAAATCAACATCACTGCACTCGTTTACCAAGAAATGTTAGAGCACTTCATGCTTCCTTCTGCTGACCAGCTTTTTAAAGATGCTGATTTCATTTTCCAGCAGGATTTGGCACCTGCCCACACTGCCAAAAGCACCAAAAGTTGGTTAAATGACCATGGTGTTGGTGTGCTTGACTGGCCAGCAAACTCACCAGGCCTGAACCCCATAGAAAATCTATGGGGTATTGTCAAGAGTAAAATAAAAAACAAGAGACCAAATAATGCAGATAAACTGAAGGCCACCTCAGCAGTGCCACAAACTGATCACCTCCATGCCACGCCGAATTGAGGCAGTAATTAAAGCAAAAGGAGCCCCTACCAAGTATTGAGTACATATAGAGTAAATGATCATACTTTCCAGAAGGCCATGTTTTTTTTATTGGTCTTATGAAGTATTCTAATTTGTTGAGATAGTGAATTGGTGGGTTTTTGTTAAAGGTGAACCAAAATCATCACAATTAAAAGAACCAAAGACTTAAACTACTCCAGTCTGTGTGCACTGAATTTATTTAATACACAAGTTTTACAATTTGAGTTGAATTACTAAAACAAATTAACTTTTCCACGACATTCTAATTTATTGAGATGCACCTGTAGATAGATAGATAGACAAAAAAGGACATCATGTCACTGACCCATTTATCAGCAGTGTTGAGGAAAATTACTTTTAAAAATAATGCATTACAATATTGTGTTACTCCCTAAAAAAGTAACGAATTACGTTACTTAGTTCCTTTTTATGGAAAATAATGCGTTACATTACTTTTTCGTTATGTTCGCGTTACTTTTTAAATATGAGCAGGGCTTGATTGTTTGTTTTTAATAAAACAAGGGCTTTTACATTTGCTCTAAATAGAACTTGTTTTAATAAAACAAGTTCTATTTAGAGCAAATGTAAAAGCCCTTTCACACCAAACAATTTAATGAATAAACCTCAGGCTGAAGGAAAAGTAAATTCACGTCTGTACAGTAGAACGCAGAAAAAGAAGGTTCAACACTCTTCAGCAATAAAAAAACATTGAAGCACAATTGTTAGTTCATCTAAAGTAATTTTTGCTTATTAGTATGGTTGAACTGGATAATAAAAGGTCAGCAGAAAAGACAATGTTAATAAAATGGGATTAGATACATTTGTGTTGTTTAACAAATTTAATTATTGCAGGTTTGCATCATATTCTGAGTTTGCAATTCACTGTTTTAATTCATTTTGATGAATACTGAATTAGTATTTTGCGAGTGGTATGAATGAATGACATTCACATTTAGTCTAGAACTACAATAAGATCATGTTCACACAGCGCACTGTCAGTCAATAAATGTAATGCGTCACCCCAACACCGTTTATCAATTATACAATAATCAACCAATACTCACATCTATATCCTTGTGCATTTGTAGTAGTGTCTTGGCAAGATTAGTTTTTCTTCCATAATGAGGGTCCCAGTTATTTGCTTCGAATAATTATTTAAAATATGTTATAAATATATAATTTCTCTCTCTTTATTATATTTGTATTGGTTGTGTGTGTGAAAGGCACCATTTTATGGATTCTGACATGGACTATGAGAGACCAAATGTCGAGACTATCAAGTGTGTGGTGGTTGGAGACAACGCAGTTGGAAAGACCCGTCTTATCTGTGCCCGGGCTTGTAACGCAACGCTTACACAGTACCAGCTACTTGCCACACATGTGCCCACTGTCTGGGCAATAGATCAATACAGAGTCTGCCAGGAGGTGAGGAATGCTTGCTGCCATATCTTATTCATAAAATAAGTATACGAAAGAAATGATGATACAATGTGTGGCGGTTGCTACTTTCAATAATTTCCCTGATAAGTAATCTGCTAAAATGTAGAAAAATGTATCATACGCAGTTTCTCGGGTAAATTTCCATTCATGTGATAGGTGTGTCTCTCCGACCAGGTTCTAGAAAGGTCCAGGGATGTTGTGGATGATGTCAGCGTGTCCTTGCGTCTCTGGGACACTTTCGGTGACCATCACAAGGACCGCAGATTCGCATATGGCAGGTAAACTTGGATTACCTCTTTACTTCCCACTAGATTAATAATATTTATACTAATTTATAAATGATTAGATAGTTTTTATTCTTCGTTCTTAATTTTGTCTTTTTTCCCATATTTTTTCCACTTTTGTGAAGGTTTATTAAGTTATTTATAACTGTACTGATGAAAAATGGTAAACACTCATACATTTCTCATTCCACAGAACATTATCAGATTAAACTTTGCTCTCACTGAAAAGCTTACATTAGGAAGAAGTCAAATGTGACCCTAAAAAGGTTACTACCAAGCAAACTAAACAGTTTTCACCTGTATAAGTTAATGAGTTGTCTCTGGTTTGCTAACAGGTCTGATGTGGTGGTGTTGTGTTTCTCCATTGCAAACCCAAACTCACTCCACCATGTGAGGACGATGTGGTACCCTGAGATCAAGCATTTCTGTCCCAGAGCTCCTGTTATTCTAGTGGGCTGCCAGCTAGACCTGCGGTATGCTGACCTGGAGGCAGTGAACAGAGCTCGCCGGCCTCTGGCCAGGTAAATTAAGACAGCAAATGCAACTGTTGGTAGCCATTAATGCTAGAAAATCAACAGTTGTATGTTGTAAACCAGTGTTTCCCAACTATGTTCCTTAAGGTACCCAACAGTACACATTCTGGAAGTTTCCCTGATCTGACTAATACATTTAAAGTCTTTGGGCCTGTTTACACCTGGTAACTTCATGTGTTTTCTCTGATCGGATATCTATCTGATTTGTAAAAACGTTTCCTTTTACACTTGGCCACATAAATGTGTCTTCGCAAAATGTATATAAATCCATTGTTCAAGTTCTGTGATATATGCAAATTTAATAGAGTTCACGTCAATGAAAACAATAGATATGCAATGCATTTTATTCATTATCAGCTAATTTCAATATCAGAGACCACGACAGGAGAGAGCGCGGCATCAGCACTGGAAAGATTGGTTAGTCTCACTACTTTTAATAAGGATGATTGTGTGTTGAGCGTCTGTGACTTACTTTCAGTTTCATTCGTGGCAGTTTCATATCTGACTGTAACATGCCATTTAGCCTATAAAACACTCTCACACGTTTATTACTTTAATATTTTGGGAGGAGTAAAATTAGTATATGTGGTTTCAACAACCAGATGCATTTACACTTGTCTAGTTTCATCTGGAATGCGGCCCAGACCACCCCCTAAAGTGGGTGAGCGATCGGATTTATATCCGTCTCAAATGCATTTCAGGTGGCATTTACACCTGGTCTTTTCAGGATCCGATAGCTATCCAATCAGACAAAACTAAAAAAGTGACCAGGTGTAAACAGTCCCTTAGAGTCTCTACTAATGAGCTAGTAAATTGATTCAGGTGTGTTCAATTAGAAAGAGATTGAAAATGTGTAGTGTTGGGGTGCCTTAAGGAACGGGTTTGGGACACACTGTTAAATCTATTGCTGCATTCCACTTTGTTGATTTATGGCAGGGGTCACCAAACTTGTTCCTGGAGGGCCGGTGTCCTGCAGAGTTTAGCTCCAACCCTAATCAAACACACCTGAACCAGCTAATCAAGGTATTTTTTGGTATACTTGACATTTCAAGTCAGGTGTTTTGAGGCAAGTTGGAGCTAAACTCTGCAGGACACTGGCCCTCCAGGACCAAGTATAGTGACCCCTGATTTATGGTCTTCCCTTGTTGACTTCTCTCCATCTCATTGACTCGGATGTACGTCACTGATTGAGTTGCACGAGTGTTCACTACTGGCCAAACCCTTGCAATGTAGAGAATTGGAACGTCCTAAACCCTTGATCACTTGGAACCCGCCATGGAGATGATATATTATTTACATTTTTCCTTTACAAATGTGTTTAATGCAGCATTCTATGTGAATATAGGTATTCTTGGGCTGCTTAAATTATTAAAAACAATAATTATATATCGTAGAGTTATTTGGGTTGGGGGTAAAGTATATTTTACATTAAACGCCACAACATTACAGTTAAATGTCACAGTTGTATTTCACTGTGGTTTATGGAATTGTCTGAAGTATACATAGGAAGTTGACTTGGTCCCTTGATCAAAATTGAGGGTCTGTCAAAATAAACTCCCTTCATCTACTTCACAAAGTGGAACACATTTCAAAATGGCAGTGGGATTCTTCCATGGGGAAGTGCTTAGGGAAGTTCACGAGTTTGTGTCTAAAGGCAAAGTGGAATGCATCCTATTTCCCCATCAATTCTACAGTCTACAAAGTCTGTAACAATATTCGAAAAAAAAGTACTATAATTAGAATTCTGTGTATACTCATCCTCATGTTGTTCTGAACTTTTGTGATGCATCTTGATATTTAAATTAACAGAAATCAAATTTGAGAGCAGTGGTGGAGGTGAAGATTTTCAGTGATACATGACTTACATTTTAGTCTGTTCCTCATAAAACTGTTATCATGTAAATTCATAATATTGTTCATGAGATTTATGTAATTTTATTTGCTATTTTAATGATGATATCTTGTAATATTTAAAGGTCAACTGCACCTGCTGTATGCCAGGGGTGTCCAATCCTGCTCTTTCATGGAGGGCCACTGTGCTGCAGAATTTAGCTCCATCCCTTATTAAACACACATGAACCATGTCTTCAGACTCACTGGCTGCACCCAAAAGCATTGACTGCTGACTTGTTACCTCTCTGACCTTTCAAGCAATGACTTTGCAGGTTTCATTTGAGCCTGAAAGTAACTCCTAAAACTGATTTCAGACTGGATTTAAGGCAGCATAATAGTCTAATGATCTACAACAAAATATATAAAGATTTGGTCACAACTAAGTGAATATTTAAAGGGGTCATCGGATGCCCATTTTCCACAAATTTAAATGATTCTTTAGGGTCTTAATGAAAAGTCTATAACATACTTTGGTAAAAATGTATCAATGGTAGTGTAAAAAAACATACTCGGTTACTATCGTAACCCCGGTTCCCTGATATATGGAACGAGTACTGCGTCTAAGACGCTAGTATGGCAAAAACTCCTTTTATCCTCTTCAACTGAAGCCTTTTTTAATCACGCAGTGTAAGTGCACGTCCATTGGTTCGTGCAGTACTAAAAAACGAACCGATGGTTTGCGGGCCATAGCCCGCCAAAATAGGAAGGGCTTCTGGCTTCGCCGCCGCATCTCAGATTTCTTCGAAGGAAGCGACTGAGGCGAGCAGCTCATAGCATGGCGAGGAATGCAGTACTCGTTCCATATCTCAGGGAACCAAGGTTACGATAGTAACTGAGTACGTTCCCTTTCGATATTTCACTTGTACTGCGTCGAATACGCTTGTATGGGAACAAGTACTACGGAATGCCGTGCTATGACGTGGAACGACTCAACACCAAGACTCACGTGGGAGTAAGACCTAGGGGAGTCAAGAGAATACACCAAGCACAGGCTGAGCCATAGGGTCATCCGTGGCCTGGGTGTCGTCCTGTAAGTTGATACCTGGCATCCAGATAATATGGATAGACCAAGTGAAGGAGGGGCTTGATCCATGTTGGTCAAGTGAACCCATAATATTGCTAATTTAAGCAGAAAGGACTCTGGCCTGTAAGGCAGGGACATCTAGGTTGTAAACCTTACAAATGTAGACGGCGAGGCCCAGCCGGCCACCTCACAAATTTCCGAAATGGACACCCCCCGCTGGACCATGCCCAGAAAGAGGCGAAGGGGGTTCAAACGTTTGAGGTTCAAACGGGGGCCCTTTCAGGGCTTTTAGTACGGTTGGTAAATCCCAAGGTGGAACTGTACGAGGACGCGGGGGATTCATTCTCCTGGTGCCTCGTAAAAATGTAATTACTGCACTATCTCTGCCCACCAACCGGCCAGCAATAGGTGCATGGAAAGCCGCTATGGCTGCCACGCAAACTTCGATAGTGGATGAGGAACACTGTTATCCAGCATCTCCTGCAGAAATTAAAGAACCACTGACACATCGGAGGTGATCTAAGTCTAAGTCGCGGCCAAAAATAAGCGGACCATTTCAGAGCGCCTAGTAGATGGGGCTCTAGCTTCTGCCATCGTGTTTCGGACATGCTCTGGGAGGACGAAAGGCTCCCGTAGAGCAGCCACACATGCAGGGTTAATAACTCGGGTCGTGGATGTCATAGCGTGCCATTTGCTTGAGAGAGGATGTCCCGTCTCAAGGGGATCGGCCATGAGGCTGCTGGGGCAGCTGGAATAACTCTGACACCAAAGGCTGGTTCCTCCAGAAGGGAGGGGGGGGAGGGGTATTAGAATAAGCTTGTGCCGTTGTTCCCTGACTCGCCTGAGTACCTGTGGTAGCAGAGCAATTGGAGGAAGAGCATAGAGCGGAAGACTGGGCCACTCGTGGGCCAGGGCATCCGAGCTCTTTGTGAAAAAGATTGGGCAGTGAGAGTTGTCTTTGGAGATGAAGAGGTCTACTCGAGCTCTGTCAAATACTTCCCAACATTTCTGAACTGCTGTCTGATCGTACTAGCACATGGTGTCCCCGTATGTCCGGCAGGAAGAATTGACAGGCATGGCACACTGCTAGCATTTCTAGGCAGTTGATGTGCAGGCCCGACTCCTCTTCGGACCAAAGACCGAAGGTCGGTTTGCCCTCGCACAGCACTCCCCAACCCTTGTTGGAAACGTCTGTTGTGACAACCTTCCTTCTGTGTGCTGTATCTTAGATCACGCCTTGCTTTATCCAGAGGAGGTCCCTTCAATGGGCCAGGGCTGATATACAGACCCGAGTCACCATTACGCGGTGGCGTCCATGACGCCAAGCTGCTGATGGAACCGTCTGCTTCAGCCAGAACTGGATGGGTCGCATGTGAAGCAGACCCAACTGAAGTACCGGCGAAGCCGCTGGCATAAGTCCCAGCATTATCTGGAAAGCTTTGAGCGGAGGGGCGGTACCTTCCTTGAGGTTGAAACATCTCTAAAGACTGGCTGCATACGGGCAGGACGCTTATAGCAGGCAAACTTTCCTCTGCACCCAGTTCTGAGTGGGGTGACGCACACATTAGAGGCTGCTTGCGGGGTGGTCCGGCGGTAGCGAGACTCAGGCCCCTCCTCTTTCTGCCTGGCTGATCAGAAGGACTTCTGAAGCGCTTGATCCAAGGCGATCTTGGCTGGGGTCCTTGGCACTTCGGGAAGAGGTAGTGTCGTGCTGAGTGTGAGCGCCCTCTATCCTGCCGACCCCTCAGGGGTGGCTGGTGTTGGTTTGGCTGTCTGCTGAGTCGGTGCAGGTCTGGGGCGACTACAAGCACCAGAAGAGCTGGTGCGTTTCGGGATGGAATGTTGCATCGCTTGAGATGACTTCTGAGCCTCCATGAAGCATTCCGCAAAGCCCTCCACAGCTGGTCCAAACAGGCTGCCTGATGAAATCGAGGAAGGGAACTTTGTCTGCCTATTACATCTCCGCCATCGTGAGCCAGAGGTGGCGCTCTAACACTACCAGGCTGGACAATGAACGCCCAATGGCTTGGGCGGAGGCTTTAGTGGCGTGCAGGGCCAGGTCTGTTGTGCTCCTCAGATTCCTGAGTGAAGCTGCATCCAGACCGGCTTCCTTCACTGGTGAGAATTTTGGCCTGGAAGACCTGAAGTACAGCTGTAGAGTGCAGCGCCGAAGACGCTTGTCCAGCCGCTGAGTAGGCGCGTCCAGCAAGTGCTAATGTACAGCTTGGACGGATGGCTCGCCCTCGCCTTCCATCCGATAGCTGTGGGCGGGCAGAGATGCGAGGCCACGGACTCATCCAGAGGGGGCAGGCACTCGTATCCTTTCTCTTCAGTGCCGTCAACTGATGTGAGAACATCGGAAGCAGAAGGACGGATGCGAGACGAGTGGGGGGCATGCCACAATATCGTGAGCTCGTCATGATCTTCGGGGAAGAAGGGGGACGAGCGTTGGTGGGGGGCTTGATAGCACCCCGTGGGAAAACACTCATCCAGCCCGCTACAAGATGTCTCCTCAGCGGAGACCATTCGTGCCCGAGCTCATTGACAGCCTTTGTCATGATGCAGATTAACTCTTCATCCGCTCTGAGTCTAGTGTTACATGAAGAGGACGTCGGTAAGAGGGCGGGGTCAGTCACACAGCCCAATGACTCCTCCGTGTCCGAAGCTGTCATATAAAAAAGGCTGTCATCTATTTCGCCATCACTCGCACCAAACAAGATTATGTCGCTCACAGCGGAGGGACGCTGATCATGTTGAGTGAAGAGGACGGGCGAATATTCTCTCCCTCTGCGGTGACGGCGAGGCACGCAGGCATTCAACCGGCTACTCAAATCCTCTGCCCACTTTTTTTTTCTAACAGATCCCTGGAGGAAGGAAACGGGAGGGCGCGAGGGGCGGAGTCGCTCTCTGAAAATAAAGCTATCCGCAAGCACAGAGAGGCAAGACTGAAACACTTGCAGTGCGAGCATTCAGCCCCGCTGGATTTCCCCAAGCGTGACACACACCCAGCGTGAGTGTCATCAGCGTGCAGGGGATTCCCGCACGTCTTACAATGACGGCGCGGCATTTGCAACAACGCTGCGCTGAAATTTGCTCTGTTAGTAAGGCTTTTTTAGATCTTACCGGATAGCGGCAGGGGATGACCGAATCTGCAAGCTGGTCGCTGCAAGAGGTCCAATCCAGCTGCTGAGGCGCTTCAACGGCAGATCTCGGCGTCAGCAAAGAAGGGTCTTCGTCGCTGAAGAGAAGAAATATGAGATGCGGCGGCGAAGCCTCCTATTTTGGCGGGCTGCATAGCCATTGGTTAGTTTTTTAGTACTGCATGGTACCAATGGACGTGCAGTTACACTGCGTGATTAAAAAAGGCTTCAGTTGAAGAGGAAAAAAATAGTTTTTCCCATACAAGCGTCTTTGACGCAGTACCATATCTCAGGGAACACCTTTTTTACTCTGTCAAAATCAGCTCTGTTTTTATCGAACATTTTTTTAGTCCATGTCCCTATAAATGCTCATGAGCTCTGCTCGCCCCGCCCCTCTCTTAGGTGGGCTGAAGAGCAGTGCTGTTTACTTAAGCTGCAAATTGGCTAACTAGCACATGTTAGGAAAGGCAGATTGGGGATCGGCGCATTCACTTCAAACCAAAAGTAATGTTAATCCTTGGCTCAGATGTCAGGAGTAAATGATGACTGCTTTATTCATTATTACATCCAACAAAACGCCTTAATCGGAGACATCTTGTCTTCCCCTGCACCGGAGACGGACAGCTCTCAGCTTACTCAGGGTGGGTCTATGGTAAGACGGCCTTGTCAATAAACTACCGTGGGAGTGGTTTGTGCAGAACTATGTCATTCTGACAGGAATCTCAGAACAGCCTGATTTGAGAAAGGGGATTTTAAAATAGGGATAAAAAAAAAAAACACTGGGTGGATTTTTATCATTATAGGATGTATGTGTACACACACTTCCAACACATTTATTTTCAAACAACTTGAAAAGTGATTTTTGCATACAATGACCCGTTTAATTAAAACAATACTTATTTTTCACTAGAAATGAAATCAAAAGTTGAAAAAATTGTTCACAAACAATTACAATAGTTGCAATAGAACAATACATCGGCAAACAAACTAAGCTCAACTGTCATGGAACTGATACGTCGCAGGCCAGTTTGATTGGCAGCCGATCTGACCAATCATAATGCTGAAGCTGCCTTTTTCTTCTGAAAAAAAAAACAAGACAGGAGAGTAGATTAACGTTGGTTAACTTGAAAAATGGTGTTTTGATATCTTTCCACAGTTCAAATAAGATATCTTCTGACTTGATCTTATATAATTATACCTTTGTGTTTATTTCATGCTGTAACTAGTAAGGAGGAAGAGATGATCGTTCACGTGCTGCTTGAACTGAGGTGCTACAGCGATCTGTCACAGCTCATTAAAGAGCCAAAAAAATGTATTTATTGTCAAAAAACGACAAAATTTGAAAGCTGAGATTTTATTTCATACCAAAAGTAACCTACTCTTTCTTGTCTTTCCTCTTTGCTTCGCGATGTATGTTTACTGCTTAAGAACATGATGTGTGGCTTGTAAGCGCCATGACTTGTCGGACAAGCCAACAAAGGGGGGGGGGGGCGAGTCTTTGCGAAGGGTCAATTGAACACATAGATTTGTGGAATAACATAGGCAGTAAAGGATACATCTATGCTGCCTTCAAAAATCAATGAGATGAAGGTTACTCAGTAGACAGGATGTAACACTATCATAGGATTAGGATGTGCCTTCTTGCCTTCCTACCTCAAGATGCGCTGACAGCATTTTCAGCTTTCAGATGCGGCAATTAGATACTTCCAGGCAGATTTGTTGAAGCTGGTTAAAGCTAAACTGTGTAGGACATTGGCCCTCAAGGAGCAGGATTGGACACCCCTGACCCATGCCATTCACTTTCCTTGTGTGGTAAGTATTTTAATTTTTTACAAAAGAAAGTTAAATCATACAGGTTGGGAACGACATGAGGGTGAGTAAATTGTGACTGATAAAGATTTGTATTTTTCTGGAAAGCTAGCTCTTTAGTATAATGCTGTTTTTTTTTTTAGACCCATTAAATCCAATGAGATATTGGCACCAGAGAAAGGTCGTGAGGTGGCTAAAGAACTAGGCATCCCTTATTATGAAACCAGCATAGTTGCTCAGTTCGGGGTTAAGGACGTTTTTGACAATGCAATCCGTGCAGCCCTCATTTCCCGTCGTCATCTCCAATTCTGGAAATCACATTTACGAAATGTGCAAAGGTCACTCCTCCAAGCCCCCTTCCTTCCCCCTAAACCCCCTCCACCCATTATCACCGTTCCCGCCCCTCCCAGTAACATCGAAGAGCACCCTAGTCGGCTGTTGGAGGACCTGCTCTGTGCCGACGTCATCTTAGTCCTTCAGGAATGCCAGAGGATCTACGCCCACCGCATCTACCTTGCCACATCCTCCTCTAAGTTCTACGACCTCTTCTTGACCGAACCTCGGGGTCCTGAGGAGACCGAACGGGAGCGAGAACGGCCCCGAGGGCCACCGCTTTCTGGCCGTGATTTGCTGATGCGCGCAGCTAGTTTTGACGTTTGTGAAAGTAGCAACGATGGAGATAGAGCAAACTTGCGTGCCTGCACCAGTGATGGAACTCTAAAAGGTGATGGAGATCGTCGTGGTCGTCTGCTCCCAGCCTTGAGCCGTGCTTTCATTAGCATCCAAGAAGAAATGGTGGATGACCCCGTGACCTTCAACCCTAGAAAAATGACTGTTGTTCACATGGACCCTTCAATGCAGTCTGGTCCATTCCGATCAGTGTTGCGGTACCTGTATACAGGTAAACTAGATGAGCGGGAGAAGGAGCTAATGCAGGTGGCCCACATCGCAGAGCTGCTGGAAGTGTTTGACCTGCGTATGATGGTGGCTAATATCTTGAACGATGAGGCCTTCATGAATCAGGAGATCACCAAGGCCTTTTACGTGAGACGCACCAATCGGGTGAAAGAATGTCTGGCCAAAGGAACCTTCTCTGGTGAGAGGCATGTGAACTGTATGTTTGCTTGGTACTGTAGTTATTAGGGATGGGCCAGAATGATAATCAAGTCATCCAAAAAGCAAATACATTAAATGGTTAATGAAGTGGACTAGTTTGTCTAGTTTGCTTTTATGACCGCTTTTACATGAAATTAATTGTCTTCAATAGTACATTTCATGACTGTTTAACAAATGGAATTGCTCTGAAATTGGAGCGAAGGTTAGAGGCCATTATTTCAACCAAACAGCTATTCAGAATGTTACATAAAAGAAGTCAAAAGTATTATAAACCTTGTTAGATGGCATACTTTCAGACTATTTTTCTAGATAGTGTTCTTTCATCGGTATCTAAATATTTAACAATTGTCATTTATATGCAGCAAAATGACATGTCTTCTCCAAAACCTTCTGTATATGACAACTGGGAGTACAAAATTTAAGCAATGCCACACAGAGACCTCACAAACATTTCTGGGTGAACTTGAGCAATTCTTTAACCATGGTTTTTAGGTAAGCCATTGAAACGGTTAGTTTAAAGTGAGAATCAAACACTTTAGGAAATAAAACTTTAAGAAACTTAACCCTCTGGGTTCTGAGACTGTTTTAGGGCCCTGGAGAAGTTTTGACATGCCCTGACATTTGTGCTTTTTTCAGTTACTTATATTAATGGCTAAAGTTTAATAACACTGTAATCAGGACAAATTGGGCTACAATAATACAAAAAGCATTAAAGTGCCCCCTTTATGCCATTTTTAATGTTCCTGATATTGTTTTGGGAGTCTCCTACAATATATTTACATGCATGCAAGGTCAAAAGCGGTTTTGTTTTCTCAAAATATGCATTTAATATCTCCTCATTTCCAACGATTCTCAAACGATTCATTCAAAGCAGTTCTAAGATTCCTACTCTTCTTTGATTGGTCAGAAGGCCCAGTCTGTTGTGATTGGTCTACCATGTAAATTGCGTGTCGGAAAAGATATGCCTATTGCCATAGTTCCACATTTTGAATGCTCAATAGGAAACTTAAACATCTAATATTCATCATACTTACAATTTGAGATTTACTGGAGCCAGCTGGTCCAAATAAATTGGGTACTGAGCCATCTTTCAAAAGCAAGCATTTTGTGAATCCTGTGTTGAACTTCCAGAGATTAGAGAAGCAGGGGTCAGTAAAATGACAAATAAAGATTAGAATTGTACTGCTGTAGTACAGTGGGAAAAAAATTATTTTAACCACTGATTCAGTTTTTGCCCAGATGAAAATTGTAAGAAAATGAGAGTGACAACAAGAAAATGAACGTTTTTGTCTTCATTGGGATTGGGGGTGAATGCTTAAGGACATTTTGCTCCACTTTGTTTTGGTTTAGGAAATAGAATAAAATAAATCAGAGTTACAAGTACCCCAGGCACATCGTTTTTCAATTTTTTAAGCATAACCCTCTAAAAACATTGGGAACTTCGGATCTTCCAATGTTTATCTATGGCGCTGAAACATAAAGTTGTCCGAATTACGCTCCCCGTGCAACTGATACTCAACTGCCACTGGCTCATCTGCGTTCGAGGGGAAGGGCTTACCGGTAGGTGAATTGTGTTACCCCGTGATGTGTAGTCGTCACAAAAGTGGGATTCGAATTACCGATGACTCATTTAGGCTGTTCAGAGTCGATTCATTCTTTTGGGAGACAGCTTTATTTATCGTGCACTTTTGGCTTTTCAACTTCTGCAGATTGTTTACATTCCTGTACAGTCACATTACTCAATGCATGAAAGTTAATATTAATGATGCCATAATAGGGGCACTTTAAAATTTCGCAATAGTCACGATGCAGCAAAATTATCACAAATGTATAATGAATATATATATCACCCAGTCTTAAAAATATTTAGGTTTGTTTTGAAAACTGTGATAAGCATTGTGCATTATGTTTGCATTTTTACTATAACGGAGAACAGTTTTAATGTCCCTTTTACAGCGCTGTTTAAATCCCGCTTGGAGTGGTTTGAGTAGAACAGGAAGGGTTACATTGGTGCCGTGACCCGGATGGGAATGAGGTTTAGCAGGGTAAATGTAATGGAGGCCAGCTAGTAAGATCTGTGTGAATAAACCTTACTCCCCTGGCCTTAAGAGATGCACTAGCGACTGATCCTAGGAACTTAAGTCTTTAAAATTATTGTTAGCTCACCCGCCTTCCATTCCTGAGATGTCGGTTTGAATCCCGACTGGAACGGTACAAATATAACTTACCTTATTTATTTGTTGTATATCTGTCAGTTACACTAACTGCACATAGCATTCAGACAACCGATGGGACTTATTTTGCAGTCCTTTCACCCCTTTTACTGTAAATGTCTCAAATTATCACCCCCACCTTTCTGTGTTGTGTAGAATAATACTCTCAGCTTTATATTAAAAAGAAAACTTCTGCGTTTTTGATATCTGCTCACGTTGGGCGTACAGTGCACATTCTAGTGGAAGGTCACCCAGCATTGTTTTATAACCAAAGCAAACTTTTGTCAAATGTGAGATGAGCTCAAGCAAAATGTCCCTTCAAGCTATTTTCCCCTCTACTTCAGCTCAATTATTCACCCCCAGAGATAATAACAAGCCCCCATATTTTGTCAGCTGGATTTCAGGTTTTATAATCAGTGCTCTTCTGGTAGAGAGAACCGGTGCGGATGTATCGTGTTTTTCAGCTCTCTCAGGGTTTGGAGGACATCAAGCTGTTTTGCAATGCTGATCAAGCTTTTCCCTCTCCAAACATAAACACTGAGCATTTATATTTATTTATCCTTCACACTAGCACTATGATTGTGCTTTAATGGAATGTAGTGTTGAGCCACTGTCACAAAGTTTATGTTGTCAAGATGATATTGTCCAATATTGGCCAAATTTGAGACTGAAGCATGTCCACATAACGATTGGCATTTCCCCTTGTGTCAGTTTCAGATCTAACAAGGGTGGATTTTAGTGAAATTAAGTAGAGTATTAGAAGTGTTCACTTCATTTCTGTATTGGAATCACTATGTATGTTGATTTACCAGAGAGTTGAGGATGTTTATATGATGTGATATTATTATAATGGTGATTTGAAAAGCTACAGAAGTTTGTCTGTTCTTTGCTGCAGATGTGGTGTTCAGATTGGATGATGCCACCATCATGGCCCATAAACCATTGCTCATCTCAAGCTGTGATTGGATGGCAGCCATGTTTGGTGGACCATTTGTGGAGAGTTGTACAAAAGAGGTACATTGCACTCACATTATGTCTGAACCAGTACCACTGGGAACACTGAGCTTTTAAAGTTTATATATGTGGTGTGTATTTTAATGGTCACACTGTGTACAATTGTATAGTTTGTCTAACATGAACTAATGTAGTTTTTGAAAGGAACCTGATGAACATCTGTAATTTTTATGTACTCAAATTGGAAAGAAAAGAAGGAGGTAAATAACTATGCAGGTGATTCAAATTTGTAATATCTGGAGCAAGTAGAGATGATTTGTGACACAAGTGATGATGTTGAACCAGGGTTATAATAATTAACTCATACTAAAACAATAATAAACCTGAAAATAAAATGAAATAAAGCCTTAAACTTATTTTATTTGAGGTTGATGCCAAGGTAAGATTTTGCATTTTCATTTAGTTTAGCGTGATACTAAAATTATACTAAAATAACTTAAATCTGAATAAAAACTAAAAATAAATAAATAAACACAAATAACAAAAACGCACAATCAAATGAATAAAAACTAACCAAAATTAAAATAAGATAGAAAAATAATACCAATTAAAAATTTTATTAAAAACTATAATAGTATTTCAATGATACTGTTATATTATATAAATTATTCTGACGTTTATTCTTAGAATGAAGTAACATCCTTTTTGAGAATCAAATAGGAAATCCCTCTTAACATCTGGGATGATCTAGTTTTAACCCTTCATTTCTAATGCTATATCTAGCAATCTGAAATAATAAATAAGCTTACCCATTATGAAAAATCAATAGAAATTAAATGAGTATTCCCATCATATATAGTGGGGCACAAATATCCGAGACCACAATTAAAATTTGATATTTAAAAATTGAGAAAAACCTGCGAATTAACTGGAACTTTTAGGATTTAATAAAGAAAATAATAAAGTAAAATAAATACTGTATATTTTAGATTTTGCACAATTTCTATAGGGCACTAATAAAAGTAGCAAATGTGATCGTCAGATATTCTTGCTTTCACTGAAGCTCAAGATGCTCTTTAGATCATGCTGAACATTTTAAACATTAGGTTTTATATTTATCTTGTGGATTCCATGCTGCTTGATTTCTGCTGTCAAGTAAGTAGGACAAAACAAATATTTAGACAATAAAAATATGGAATGTTTATGCAATACTACTGGACCCCATTGTATGTCAGAATGTTAACATAAGCTTAAAGTTGGATTTTACTAATGAAGACAGCGTAATCTAATCATACTGTTCTTGCATGTTACTTTAACACAGAGATTTTACTCTCCTGAAAAAGCCTCTTTAAGTTTGTTGATGTGTTTTGTCAGGTGCTGTTTCCAAACACTACACGAAGCTGCATGCGTGCTGTGCTGGAGTATCTCTATACTGGCTGCTTCTGCTCTCGCCCAGATCTGGATGCCATGGAACTCATTGTTCTTGCAAACCGTCTCTGTCTGCCTCACCTGGTAGCGATGACAGGTACACAAAAAAACCTTCACACATTGTATTTGCTGAGACAATAATGCATATAACAGTCTGATCTCCGCAGGCAAACAAATCCTGGGTAAATGTAGACTTTTAACTATTGTTGAGGAGTGAGACTGTTTCCTTTTGTACTTAAAATACAATGCAAGTAACTTCAGACGGCTAATTACAGAGATTTGTACCATGCTTAAGGGGTGTTTTTTCGACATGGTGTGAAGCTAATTGACTCTCCATGGCCTATCTGTAACATATATGCACATAACTTACATGTGCCATACATTGCATTCAAAGTACACATTTTATTAAGTTAAAGCTGCTTATAATGTGTAAGTGGACATGGCAACACTCACTGGCATCCAGAAACAGCATGATTCACTCCCCTGCTGCACTATGAAAAATATGTTCCAGAGCTAACTTTATTGAACAACTGCTTAGTATGATAATCTTCCTTTGTTGCTCAAACAGCACAGTGTGACACTAAAAACTGCAAAGTCTTGGGTTCAGATCCCAGGAAATTCATAAACTTGATAAAAATGAACTGAAGCTGAGTGAATATATGCCTCACAGACATGATAAATATATCTATAGAAAGCTATAATTTACCACTTAACGAAAAATAAATCGAAAGCAAAAACTCTTTTATTATAATCATAATCAATAAAGATGCATTTCTCTCTAAAGGCGCGTCTAGGAGACGGTGAGTCAGGATCAACAACTTCATCTTTGTGACACGAACTCAGAAAACACTAGTTTATTAGTAAATAATTCAAATATCTCCTTACTATTTCCCACAGACACATTCATGGTAACTATGTTAGCTGTGGTTTTTGCGGCAAGTTTTAGCCTGTTGCGTGCATTTGAACACGGAACTCTTCAGCTATGCTGAAGTCACTTGCGCTCGCTGCGTGACACTAAACACCGTCGAGCCGCTTTTCGGGTTGTAAAAAAGTATTGTGTTTCTAATAAGTAACCTTACAAGACAGTTTGGGATGTCAGTGTCTGTTATTTATGTTGTAGAACAAAAAGTATTATAAAGTTGTTTACCACAGGCTTTACACATAATTGGAAAATTATAACACCCCATAGAAAAATCTTGAAGAAACCACTTGCGAATTAGTCTTCCAGGATTCAAACTGCATTTTTGGACTTTTTTGGGGTTTACTGCAAAGAGAAAATGCGCGGCCATGGTATTGATTGATGAATTTGCACATGGCTTGTCTTTAAACATTAAAACATCAGACAGGCGTGAAAACAAAGCTAAACACCACACATGGTCTAATTTTCACCACATATGGTCTTCATCTAATGTTAACAAATGGAACCTTATTGCAAAGTGCTGTTTTAGGTAATTTATTAACAAAGAGTACAAACCAAAAAATAATGGTGACATATTCTGTTGTTTTATGAGAGTTGTGTGTCTATCCTAGAGCTGTACACTGTGAAGGTACTGACAGAAGCTGCCATGATGGGAGCTGATATAGATGGAGATGTTCTGCTCTATCTGGACATGGCCCAGGTAAGTGTACCATTGACAGACAGAATGAACATTTACCCTGTCAAATTAAATCCTATCCCCTTTGTACACCAAGGATGAATGAAAAATCTATCTATCCATCCATCCATCTATCTACATCGTCCGTCTGTCTGTCTTTAACATATAAATCATTTTGATTTATCTAGGTTTGGGATTGTTCTTGTTTGCTGTATTTTCTTGCTTGATCTGGCAACACAAATGACTGAAACTTGTACTTTTTGCCCGTGTTTTCTTACACTGTACATACAGAAGAGAGACACAACTCTGATACACATTTAAAAACGTCATTAACAACTAGTTATTCAGTTGTAAACACTGTGTATAATTTCTGTAAATACACTTGTTAGTACCTACATTTTTCAGGAATATTCAGCTGTAGAATGCGGTTTTCACTCGGTAAATTACTGCAATGTGTGTGTACAGAACAGGAATAAGAACTAAAAGGAGAATTGGCAAATAAATTTAGTTGCAGTGTGTATGCGTCTGAAGTGATATGAATAAAGAGTCTCCATTTTAGGAGTGATTAGGAACCAAATAGACTTGTTGTTTAGAGGTCTGGGAGGGGACGTGTCTCAAAATGTCAGATTTTTCCATAGTTTTTTCTTCTGTGTGATTGTTTCTATTAGTTCCACTGTGCTATTCAGCTGACTGACTGGTGCCTCCATCACATCTGTACCAACTACAACAGAGTCTGTCGCAAATTCCCTCGAGACATGAAGGCCAAATCTACAGGTAATTCAACAGCCTCTCGGATCAGTATAATTGCCAATGTTTCAATATTTTAACTTCAAAATTAATATTGAGACATGACAGTCTATGAAACTGAGACCCCAGTCATGCTCATTTGTTCAGATGTTTTCTGCTACAGACTTTTGTATTGAAACAAATTCTTAATCTAAATAAGTTGCATTAGTCCTCGAAACTGCAAAAAAATCATCATGTTTATTGTATTATTAATCTATTCTATCTACTTGTTTTATTTTGATTTATCATACAACTTAAACCTCTAACACTAGCGCTCTCTATTATTTTTCTATTCTATCTACTTGTTTTCTTTTTAATTATTATAAAAAAAAATAACTTGACCTTCTAAAACTAGCTCTGTATCTATCTCTATAAAAAAAAAACATTGCTACATTTACTGCGTTAGACTAACTGGGATTTGTCAAAGCACTTATTTTTGTTGGTTTGAATGCTTACATTGTCATTATTTGATGCTGTCTGCGAAATTATTCAATCTAAATATTATACTCTATATATGTGTCTTTTAATATTAAAACTACGTAAATGGATTTGGAGCGACATGAGTTAAAAATTGATTTGTGTTATCTCTTCCTTTAATTCAAGATATATTCTTAATATTGAACAATTTCTATATTTAATAATTTAATTTATCCTGTATACATAACCATTGAAAAGTTCTGGGTCAGTAAGATTTCTTTAAAATAAACAAATTTTATTCAGCAAGGATCGAAAGGGAATGAATAAAAAAAATGGCTGCTGAAAATTCAGCTTTATCATCATAGGATTACATTTTAAGTTACAATACAGTATACTCAAATAAATAAAGAGTAATAAAGAGATTTTCTAATAGTTTAATAATAATAATACTAATTATTATTATTATTTCGTTCTGTTTGAAAACGGGCAAACAAATTAAGCTAGATTTTTCGTAGGCCTATTTTTGTTCGTGGGTAAACAAATGAGCTGCTTTAATATTTGTTTCACATGTGTGGGTGGCCTTGATAGCTACTTTAGTCTTATTATATATTAATTATGTATTAGTTATTTTATATTATTAAATGATCTTTAGCTGAATCATTGCATCACATTCTTCTTATGGGTTAAATTGCAGGCTTTGCTTTACAGAAAGAATAGGCTGCGCTGCGCCTGGGTGTGAGCATTGAGCACAATAGTACAGATGAAAAGACTGTACAGTATCTCTTGCTGGATTTAGGCTATACGAATTAAATAAACACAAATGTTTTCGATTATTTAAGTAGAACTTTAGACACAACAAGGGGTGCCAGAAAGCGCACGCTGTTATTTTACAAAAGCAATTCGTAACATTTTGTTCTTATTGTGGAAGTATATAAAATAAAGCAGACATTTATATTGCTTTCCTCGGTTATCACAATGTAAGGGATCGCGTCGGTGTCGCAGAATTGAGAAGAGCAGTGGTGTGCTCAAGTATTTACAGTAGGCTTACAAAACTAGTCAGAACATTATGTAAAGAGATCGAAATGAAGGGAAAAAACTAAATATAACAATAGGCTAATAATAATGATGATGATGATGAATAGGCTACAGACGATCAGTTAATTGACACACACGATGTCTTTTATTTTATTTAGTTTAAATAGTGTGCAATGTTTTATTTTATGTACTTTATGTAACATTAGCCTATTCGTGATAAACTTGAATGCTGTGTACATCGCGTGCCATTGCCTACAGTCCGGTAGCCTATGGTCAATATAATAATTAATTAGTAATAATTTCTATAATAATTTTAATAAAATAATGAATCCATCTCTGATAATCCCGAGTTGCTAAGGTCAAGTAGGTTTGTTTATGCATTAAATGAGAAATGGATGTTGTTCCCTCAACATAGCGAGGCCACGACATGAGGAGGCCTTTACCGTTATTGTTCATATTTCGATTTGTTGTTAAATCAAACTTCAGTCATTCAAATAAATAAATATTCCAAGCCCAGAGTCAATAATTCAAAAATAACTGTTTTGATCTGATCACATATAGCCTAAACAAGTCATTGGTTGTGCTGTAAGTGCTGTTATTGGATAGTATTGTAGACAGATTGGAGATTAATCCTAATAAACATGCTGCTACAATTAAAACCATTACATTAAATACATTTAAAACAGTGTATTTCAATTCAGCAGCGTGCAGCTCCTCGTTTATGTCAGACTGAGCAGCGCGGAGTCGCGGACAATCGCTCAGCTCGCTCACATAATGTAGCCTATAATATATCTATAATAACGGAAAGCGTATCGTTTTTATGATGTATGTCTTTATTACGAGAAGAATATGTCGTTATAACGAGAAAAGATGTCGTTTTAATGAGAAAAGATCTCGTTTTAACGAGAAAAGATCTCGTTATTATGAGAAAAGATCTCGTTTTTATGACATGTCTTTATTACGAGAAGAATTTGTTGTTATAACGAGAAAAGATGTCGTTTTTAACGAGAAAAGATGTAGTTTTAACATGAAAAATATTCGTTTTAATGAGAAAATATCTCGTTATTATGAGAAAAGATCTCGTTATTACGAGAAAATATGTCGTTTTAATGAGAAAAGATCTCGTTATTACGAGAAAAGATCTCGTTATTATGAGAAAATATGTTGTTTTAACGAGAAAAGATCTGGTTATTACGAGAAAATATGTTGTTTTAACGAGAAAAGATCTCGTTATAACGACATAATTGAGTGAAAAAATATTATGTCTGTGGCAGCAATGCGTCACCGTACTAAACAAAGGATACTGATTGATTAATTAATAATACATTTATTTAGTGTTGGGGATATTTGGCTATTTTTCCTAGAAAGCAGAGCAAAAAATATGAATGTACTGAATACTGAGATTTTTTTTTCCAGTGTGACAGGTGCCCCAAAACAAAAAACTACCTCAGTACTGAAATTAGTTCCGCATTAAAGGTGCACTATGTACATTTTTGACTCTTCTTAAGCCAAAAAAATAACATCATATGTTTGTAGTTATTTAGGAAAAAAATTGTATGCTTACATAGCTGTTTCTCTGAAAAATGATACTATAGCCAGTAATTCTACTCTAAAATGTGCGTTTCGGTCAGATTCCGTGTCAGAATTGCAGTACCCATTTCAACACACTGCACAATGCTCTATTAACAGAGGAACATTAAAATCAACTCATCAAATTACAGTGCAAGGCTCGTCACATGTTTTCAATCTGGCAAACCCACACGAGCATCGAATCTGAGTAGGAGGAAACTGGAGAAACAGCTCTCTCTTTGGACTGCAGTACCCATTTCAACCGCTAGCTGTCAATCTTATGTAGTGCACCTTTAAGCTGGTATCACGGTCTCATTCTGTCTTGCAGAAAACCTGGAGCACTTTGAGAAACATCGCTGGCCTCCGGTGTGGTATCTAAAGGAAGAAGATCACTATCAGCGGGCGCGTAAGGAGCGTGAGAAGGAAGATTACCTGTACCAAAAGCGTCAGTGTAAACGCAAGTGGCTCTTCTGGAATCTACCGTCTTCATCGTCCTCCAATTCTCCATCTTCTCCTGGTTCTTCTGCAGTCATCTGATCGGCTCTCAGGGTGCATAACCCACCTAACAGCCCTAAATGTGGGATATAAACACACAACAAGGAATGATAGCCTTTTTCAACTCTATAAGATGAACTATTCACATTTTCTGTTGAGCAAAATGCCCAAGCCCTGCTTTTAGCTGCTGAAGAACAAGCAAAAATGAAACAGGATGCAGAATGCCGAATGCAAGTCAAAGCTACTCAAGGCTTTGACTAAAAGCACATTGCTGAGTCTTTCTACTGGTTGGATTTTTCATCAAATCAAATCAGCTTTGACCTGTGACATCATATCCTGCGGTATTAGAGCGCTGCTCAATTTGCTGTTGAAAGACAATCTTCGCTCAGCATCAGTTCCCCAAACATAACCATATCTTCATCTGTATAGAGACATAAATGGCAGGAATGCACATATTCATAACCTGAAATGCTATTAATTGCTTTTCAGCTCTAAAGGACGAGAACACATGAACGTTTTAGAGCAACCAGCAAACATAATCTACAATCAAACCACTTCAACAGACCAATGTTTTCAAGAATCAAATGGTGTCCACCGTTCAAAATCTAAAGGTATTAAATACATTTAAAGGTTGACAGTTCGTGGAGGGGCGCATGCGGACATGACTCCACAGAACCACATCAATCCATAGCCATGTTGTGGGTTCAATGTGAGTTAAGCTCCGTTGACAGCATCTGGCATAATGCTGATTACCACAGAAAATGATAATCATTGGTAATTTAAGGCATTTACAATGGAACACAGGGCCAGGAAATAGACATAAAAAATGCTCACTGTACAGACAAAGTACAAGACTTGCAGTGAAGTAGTGACTTTTCTTCTGAATTGAGATTCACATCTGAGTGAAATGGATTATCGAAAAAAAAAAGGAAATGCAGGGACTTGGTTCTAGGCATTGGCTGGATGGATGCAGATGTTTATGATGTTGTTTCTGCAGTAACACTGACACTGCAATAAAAAAGAGATAGATAGATAGATAGATAGACAGATAGACAGAC
>JAPDDM010000299.1:0-32500 GCA_027474115.1 Schizopygopsis malacanthus
TCAGAAACTGAAATATCTGGCCGGACGGGTATGTGAATTTGCAATCTATAAACTCAATGTCCCCTTTAAAATTATCCTAAAAGAAAGTGAAGAGAGAGCGAACTGTCACTTTTATATCTTTAAAGTCCCCTTTGATCTATTTCATTTCTGAGTAAAGACTGATGAAAATTCAGCTTTGCGTCACAGGAATAAATAAAATTAACATATATTCCAATAGAAAACAGTTATTTTAAATTGTACTAATATTTCACATTATTACTGTTTTAAATGTAATAATCAAATAAAATATATATATATATTTAAAACAATTCCGGAAAGTACGGTACAAACATGGTTAGTTTTAAATAACTGAATTACCCATTTTTCTCCTTCATTGCTGTAGATGCTAATTTTGGAATGCGGTCGAGTAGCTTGAAGAATCGTGCGGCAGCGATCTTGGCTTTGGCATAGCCTGGAGTGTATGACGATGCTCGGCCAAGCGCTGTCCCACTGGTTACAATGGCTGAAATCACCCTGTAGTGATAGAACCTCACCTAATTATGACCTCCATTTGCTCCAACTACACAATGGAAACCAGCAAAACACTGTTTCATTGTTATTTCACCTGAAAACTAAACTGAAGTGTAGCCCCTCTCGATAGACCAGGTATCCACCAAATCGATAGGAGGCGGAGTTTGCCATGAAAACCACGCACTGGGAGAATCCATAACAGGCGCCGTAAACATTAGCCTTCTTCAGAGCGGCCTGATACGGAGCGTCCAGCTGTACCTCAAACATTTCCACAAAATGGCGCTCTTTTCCCAGGCCGGCAATGGTGCGGATGTTATTCAGAGCTTCCCCAGATATCTAAACTCGGAACAGACAGAGAGACATTCAAAATCCCGATACAGAAGCTGATGGGTTAGTCATTTGGTAACACTTTAGTATAGGGACTAACTATTAACTAGTCACTATTCATAATCTCACTATTAACTAGCTGCTTATAGCATGCCCGTTATTTACATATTGGCTGTTTATTAGTACTTATTAAGCACATATTCTGCTATAACCATATTCTACATCCCTAATCCTACCCAGTAACATAAATTACCTCACGCAGCAAATTATGAGTTTATTGAGGGAAATTAATGGTGAGAATAGGACCTTAATGTATGACCGGCGATTATACTAGGACTCAAATGTATTTTATCGTTGCCAATAAAAGCTATTTTTCTGCATCGGTCTTTGGCTGATTGTTGAAACACAGCCGATGGTCTGGGCAGATTCTCCAGACAATCAAAATGGTGCAGAAAAACGTGTCCGACTGTAATTCATGTGTGCACAAAATATTTGTTGTTTGGAATTCAGGGATGTTTAAAGATAATGCAATAATAACACATCATGCAAATCTCACTTAAAAAATAGCAGTTAGTGCAGTTTCTGTTTAGAGCTGGTCGGGGTTGCCAGGTCCACTGTTTTCCTTCACTTAACATTGTATCATCATTTGTAGTGTGCCTTCCACCAAATAATTACGAAGAATGTGTGCTTTGTTACTTCTGATAAGAAACAAAGTTTCAGCTCTCAGATTCTGTCCATTGTATCACAAAATACGAACAATAAAAGTAATGTTGACGCTCTTAAATGTTGTGCGACAGTCGTGTATACGCTCAGTAGATTTTATTTGGGTGTGATTATTATGTGAAAATAAATAGCAGTTGAATATAATAGTTTTGGCTCTGTTGTTAATTTTAGTCTCCAATATTATAGTAGTCTTCCCTGCATAGATTACAGCATTAATTGAGAGAGATTTTTTTTCCTTTAAAAAAACAAACTATCGTAATCGGTAGGGTGACCAAACGTCCTGTTTTCCCAGGACATGTCCTGTTTTCATGTCCTGTCCTGGCCGTCCTGGCTGTTTTTTATAAAGCGATGAAAATGTCCTGGTTTTCATTATTTTTAATTGGGCCATTAAATTGACTGGCACTAGGGCACTATTTATTTACATAATTAAACATGTTGAGTAACCTCTGAGAAGCCTATCTTAATTTGTGTCTTTGGTTCTAGATAGTATTTTGTAATATAACAATGTTCCATCCATACAGAGGAGGCATACTTTAAATGTATTGAAATTAATAAGGCATCTTTGAGTAAACTTCGAGTATCATTTGAGTATCTCATTGCCGGGCGAGTGTCCTGGTTTTCGGTAATCAAAATATGGTCACCCTAGTAATCGGTAGATATCATTCTGAATAAACGGCCGTCGGAAGGAGAAACTTACGATGGGTGCATCCCTAGATTTTACCATACTGTAGTATAGAATGAGCTCACCTGTCCAGCTGTCTCCATGGCCTCTTTGTCCTGCTTAGCAAATCCAGTTAACATCTTAGCCTGAAACCCTCCAGAAAGAGCCAGAAAGGGCAGAAAGCACAGGATGACCAGAGTGAGCTTCCAGCTGAAGTAGAAGGAGATAATAATGGCCACACCGATGTTGGTCAAAGAATTCACGATCATGCCAATCTGAGAACCTGTGGCCTGGGGTGAGAGTATATTTTGTGTAATTAATTCATTTTATTGAAACGGACTAAGGCAGTAAAAGAAGGGTCTGCTCAATGTTTTCCTTACTCCCTGGACTTGTGAGGCATCGGTGGCAAGTCTTGTGGTCAAAGCACCTGGGCTGTTTTTGTGGTCATCAAACCAGCCGATCTCCTGTCCCAACATCGCCTGAAAACCCAGACGCCTCAGTCTACGAGTCAGCAGCTCCCCAGATTTAGAGAACGCATAGCCCTGAAAGTAAGAACAAAGAAGTAGCTGTAATGAATACTATCTTGTGAAAGAAAATGTAGACCCAATGTTCTACCCAACCACATGAAAGCTAACCCTTCTAGCAATTCTGAAATGTGCTTGAAATGCAAACCAAAGCGGAATATGTGTTGCATTCTCAATGTGGCCAAAAGGGGGGGCGCTACAATAGAGGACGTATTAGTAGCCCTCTACAGTTTTGCCTTTTTTGGTCAACAGCTGCCATGAACAGTTTGAAGAGAATCTTGCAAAATAAAACACATTTATATATATTATAGCAACCTGATTAATATAGCATTGTAAAAATAATCCATGTGACATCAGGGGTGCAACCGTAATTTTACGAAGCTACGAGAATACTTTTTGTGTGCAAAGAAAACAAAAATAACGACTATATTTAACTATTCGTCTCCTCCGTGTCGCCCTATAGCGCTATTTTGTAGAATATCACATACGTAAACAACATATGCAACCGTATGTATGCGGATATGCTGTTTAGATTGTTTACGCTTTGATCTGAATGTAAACAACGTATCCGCATACATACGTTGTTTATGTATGTGATATTCTCCAAAATGGTGCTATAAAGTGACGCAGAGGGAACAAAGGGTTGTTATGTTGATATCACATGGATTATTTGAACAATCTCTGCGTTTCTGAGCCCTGATCATGTAAGGATCCTTGCTGTCTGTGGGAGGGTCAGAGAGTTCTTGGAATAATATCAAAATATCTTAATTTGTGTTCCGAAGATGAACGAAGGTCTTACGGGTTCGGAACGACATGAAGGTGAGTAATTAACGAGAGAATTTTAATTTATGGGTGAACTATCCCTTTAATAACTTGCAACAAACTGAAATCAAAAAGTTTAAATAGTAAAATTACTAGAATTAAAACTAAAACAAAAACAAGTGAAAGTTGAGTAGAAAAAATACAATAAAAATTACAAATCAAAATTAATGACAAATATATGAATCAAAATTAAAATCAAAGTAAAAACTAAAAGTATATAAAATAAAAGCTATTTCAAAACAGGAATGTACACTATATAGTATGTAAATAATACTAAAATAACATTGCATCCTATTCCCCTACCTCAGTTCCCTTTGTTTTGAAGTTAGCCTTCAGTTATCACGCTAACAGCTTAGCCTTGGAGCTAAACACATTAAGCGTAACACATTCAAAGAAATCCTCTTTCAATCAGCTAAAATAAGATATTATAATAATGTGCAATATTTATTATTATTATAAATAATGGGACAGGAGACAGTATTGTGCATGAGACTGACTTATACTGGCCCAGGCATTTGAAGGTAATTCTATCGCCCCCTTAAGATTTAGTGCTTCCACAGTAATGCAAAAGAGTGCATAGAATTGTTGATCTATACTCTTAAAAATTAAGTTTCAAAAATGTATGTTGACTGCGATGCAATTGTAGAACTATTTTGGGCTCCCCGAAGAACCTTTCAGTAATCAGTTACTAATAGAACCATTTTTTCTTAATGTGAAGAACATTTAATCTAATTAAATAAGTTTCTATAAAGAAACTTTTGTCCAATGGAATCTTTCCATAGATGTTAAACGTTCTTCATGAAACCCTCAATGCCAATACAGAACCTTTATCATTAAGAGTGCATCTGTTGTAGTTTACAATCATTTCATGAAAAGGTTTAATATGAACACAAACCTGTAACAACTGAGTGAAAAACGAAACCAAACCAACAACGACAAAAAACAGACAGATTCCATTAATTTCCCTCCGTTGTTCAAGAGGGTCAGGCATCGAGAAGGTCTGTGGGTAAAGAGAGATGAAAGTCATGCTTAATGAAAACACCTGTACTAGAGGAGAACAGCGGGCAGAAACCTCACCGCCAGGATTTGGCTGAAGAGGAGAGCGTAGACGGGGTTCACCCCTCCATTCACAGCTGCCCCAAAGCTTCCAAAGAGCATGTAGGGCCATTCAGGAGCGTTGTATTTCAGAATACGAGTCACTGGAGCTGGTTCCACCACTTCTAAATCATCATCAGGAAGGCCACTCTACATAGACACACATACATGAGATGTTTATGAGATACTCTGTCAGGCCAATGGGGTTGGAGAGCTCTAACCTTTCCCTTGATCTCCTGAGGAACGCGGGTTTCGGAGAATGAGCAAGGGCCCAGCTCTCCAGCGATGGCCACAGACAATTCTGGTACAATGTTTGACAGCTGCGATCGAGATCTTTGATGAATAGAAGCTCTGCGTAAATAGTGAAAAAGAGAGAGCAAGGTAGAGTGAAACACTATAATATTGATACTTCTATATTTACATACTTCTAGGCTCTTACCGTTGCATTACCAAGGGAGCTACCATGTGTTTAGACATTAAAAACACTGTTAATGATAATGCTGTTAATTAGTTTGCTGCTAACACTCCTAATTGCAAACAAAAGGAAACAAAATTTGATTTTCAGGTTTTCTAAAGCAAATATAGAGCATGACAGTTGGGTCCTAAAAGTAAATCTCTATTCAATTGCTCCTGTAGTTAGCTCTGGGGTTGTTACTTGATTGTATGTGCTTTTGTTGAATCTGTCTGTATTAATTCCACTTGTTTTCAAAACAATCATGTTTAACAGCTGAATTTGCGGTGAAAAACTACAATGACACATGATTCTGTACAGAAAATTCCACCAATCGCAGAGTCGTAATGAAAAGGTGTGCCAAATCATTGTTAATACTGTTGTAATTCTCACTATTTGTACCTTAAGCTAGCACGATAGCTTCCTGCCCTGTTGAGACTCTTTCTCTCTGCAGCAGGGTCACTGCTTTCAGCTTCCTCCATCTCTGAGAAGAGCGAGAGACGGAAAGATTTACATCACTTTTATTCTCTCATTATTTTACATGAATATAAAAATTGAATATAGTGGTTGTGATTTAAAAAATGCAATTCAAACTAAAGGCCCCTCCAGTGTGTCAGGGCTTTAAAGCAGAAAGCAATGCATCATGAGACACGTTTAGCTCCATAAGAAAAGTATTGCAGATAGACTGAATCACAGAGGGGTGATTTTACAATATATGTATTGTAAATCAGAGTTGTTGTTTTTTTTAAGTAAAACTATTAAAAGTACATTGAAGTACTAAAATTACTACAACTAAGAAATTACAGCTAAACTACTAAAATGGGAAAAGGTTATGACAAAATTACTAAAAAACTAATCTCAAATAAAATACTAATTCAAAAATCTAATATAATAGCATATAAATAATACACCGATGTAAAGGCTATTGCCGATTAATAAAAAGCAAGTATGAGGTATTTACGATGAATTTTTAAAGATCCTAATTGCTTTTACTCTAAACAATTTGTGAGACAAACAGAGACACTTACAACAAACTGTCTAGTGAAAATTGGTTTTTGAGAGTTTAGTGGCAATGGGATCAAAGTTTAAATTACCATGTCACAATTCAGTGCACAATTCAGAGTTCAATGCACTGGAGAACATTAACACGAGTCATGTTAAATGGATAGTTCACCCACAAATGAAAAGAAGATATATTGAAGAATTGTGGGGGGGGGGGTATCTGGACGTCAATGGCACCTGTTTGGCTATCAACATTCTACAAAACATCTTGTGTGTTCAGCAGAAGAAAGAAACTCATACAAGTTTGGAACAACTTGTGGGTGAGTCAATTATGTCAGAATTTTCATTTCTGGATGAAATATCCGTTTAATATATAGTACTAACAGTAGTGTTACTCACCCTGTTGGGCTTTTTGGTTAAGGGCTTTGTCTCCCTGGCTCTGAAGAGTGAACAAGGTGAAGTAGACGCCCTTTCTATCAAACAGTTCATCATGGTTTCCACGCTCCACAGCACGGCCGTGCTCGAATCCCACAATCACATCGGCATTCTTTATTGTTGATAAACGGTGAGCGATGGAGATTGTGGTGCGACCCATTCTGACCTTCGAGAGGGGATTCATGGTCTTCAGTGATTTTGATGTAATCCTCTACTATTCTGACATATGTGACTGTGTGTGTGCTGCTGACCTTGTCCAAAGCCTCCTGTACAACAGCTTCACTCTCATTGTCCAGAGCTGATGTAGCCATGTCCAGGAGGAGGATTCTGGGATTCCTCACCAGCGCCCGGGCTATTGCGATTCGCTGCTTCTGCCCGCCACTCATCTGGCCTCCACCTTCACCTACTAAAGTATCAAATTTCTAAAAAACAAAAAGATACAATTAAAAAAGTAAGAGACATATGCTTTATACACACTACCGTTTGAGGTCTGAAAGATTAAGTTTTTGAAATAAATCTCTTATGCTCATCAAGGCTGCATTTTTTTATAAAAAATACAGTAAAACACAAATTTTGTTAAATATTATTACAATTTAAAATAACTGTTTTTATTTGACTATTTTATTTGAATAAAATGTGATTTATTCCTGTGATGCAAAGCTGAATTTTCAGCATCATTACTCCAGCCTTCAGAAATCATTTTAATATGCTGATTAGCTGCTCAAGAAACATTTCTTATCATTATCACAGCTGAAAACACTTGTGCTGCTTCATATGATTCTTTGATTAATAGAAAGTTCAAAAGAACAGCATTTATTTGAAATTGTTTGTGATTATTATAAATCTCTTTACTGTCTGTACTATTGGTCAATTTAATGCGTACTCTCTGAGTAAAAGTATTCATCTCTTTAAAAAAAATTACTGACCCCAATATATATAACGAAAAGGAGGAATTCAAGATTTTTAAATATATGAGCAAACAATTTATGACTTTGTCATGAATTTATATTAGAATGAGTGCTGTCAAATCGATTAATTGCGATTAATCGCATCCAAAATAAACGTTTGTGTTCACATAATATATGTGGGCATACTGTGTATATTTATATGTATATATATTCAGAATTATATATGATTAATAGTATAAGTAAATATATATTACATATATTTCTTAAATATGTATGTGTATGTGTGTATATTTATATACTCGTATAAAATGATGGCAAAATTTTAATTTTGTCATTAATCACTTAGCCCATGTCGTTCCAAATCCGTAAAAACTTTGTTCGTCTTCGGAGCACAATTTAAGATATTTTGTATGAAAACCGGGAGGCCATCAGTGGTTCAATCTGGATACTCAATCTGAATACTTTTTGTATGCAAAGAAACTAAAAATAACGACACAACAGCATACGTTGTCAGTCGCGCCACACGGATATGCTGTTTTCATTCAAATCAAAGCATAAAGAATGTAAAAGACGTATCCGTGTGACGCAGCTGACACAGAACAGCTTAAGCTATTTGCGTCCAGAGGATTTACTCCAAAATGGCGCTGCGGTGACGTGAAGGAGACAAATTGTTGAATAAAGTCGTTATTTTAATTTTCTTTGCAAACAAAAAGTATTCTCGTCGCTTCATAAAGTTCAGATTGAACCACTGATGGCAGATGGACTATTCTGACGATGTCTTTCAGACTTTTCTGGGCCTTGACAGTCTTAACTGTTTGGCAGTCAATGGGACAGTCACAAGCCTCCCGGTTTTCATCCAAAATATCTTAAATTGTGTTTCAAAGACAAACGCAGCTTTTAAGGGTTTGGAACGACATGAAGGTAAGTGAATAATGACAAAATTGTAATTTTGGGGTGGAGTAACCCTTTAATTTTTTATTTATTTAGTCATTTAGCAGACGTTTTTATCCAAAGCGACTTACAAATGAGGACAGTATAGAAGCAATCAAAACCAACAAAAGAGCAACAACATGCAAGTGCTATTACAAGTCCTGGTTAGCCTAACGCAGTACACGTAGGAAGGTTTTAATTATTTATTTTTTTCTTAGAAAACGAGTATATATAAAAAAAAAACTTAGTGTTAGTTTTACAAGAAAAGCTAGCAGTTAGAGAATAAATATGCAATTGATAGAGGGTCAAATGTGTTTGTGTTTTTTTAAATAAAAAAGAAGACAGATTAGATAAAATAGAATTAGAATAGAGAGTGCTAGAGTTTGAGGGTCAAATAAAGATGGAAGAGATGTGTTTTTAGCCGTTTCTTGAAGATGGGTAAGGATTCAGCTGCTCGAATTGAGTTGGGCAGGTCATTCCACCAGATGGGAACAGTTCATGAAAAAGTCTGTGAAAGTGTTTTTGTGCCTCTTTGGGATGGTACAGTAATGCATCGTTCACTTGCAGAACGCAAGCTTCTAGAGGGCATATAAGTCTGAAGTAATGAATTTAGGTAAAGGGGTGCAGAGCCAGAGGTGGTTCTGTAGGCAAACATTAATGCCATTATATTAATTAGCATGATATGTATTTATGTACACACACACATATATATATATATATATAAATATATATGCTTTAAATGCAGACCTTGAACCAAAAATTAATCACCAAACACCAATGACATATGAGTATATATGAGATACAGTCATTTTATACACTTCAAAACTGTTGCAACAGAGGTGGAAATAAAATTACAAAGTACATGAATTATGTTTCCATCTTTGTTGTCACAGTTTGGAAGTGCATTTTTCTCTTCTAAAGAAGGGGTGTACCAGTACTTTTGTCCACATAATGAATGTACAAGTCATTGGTGTTTGGTGATTGGAGTTTTTGGCTCAAGGTCTGCATTTAAAGTCACACCAGAGGTGTTCAGCTGGGATTAGGACTTGTCTTTCTGCAGACCAGTCAAGTTCTTCCACACTGACTGAATCATCATTTCTCTTTGATCCTTGTCTTATACACAAATACACTGTCATGTTAGAATATAAAATGGTCCTTTCCAAACTGTTGCTATAAAACTAGAAGCTTACAATTCCCTAGAATGTCATTATATGCTTAAACATTAAGATTTGTACTCATGGAAATTAGTAAAGTAGTCAAACCTTTCTTTAAAAGGGGGGTGAACCAATACTTTTTGGCAATATAGCATATATATATATATATTATATATATATATATATATAATATGGAGACCAATATGTTCTTTAGTTATGACCTCTATTGTATGCAATCTATGTTCTGACATGTAAGTTTGTGTTGTGTGGTCTCCTGCCTGTGGTAAGTCCATGATGAAGTTGTAGGCATTGGCCTCTTTGGCTGCAGTGATGATGTCATCATTCGAGACCACAGGCCGCCCGTATCGAATGTTCTCAGCGATGGAGGTCGCAAACAGTACCGGCTCCTGCTCCACGATCCCAATCAGAGAACGCAGCCACTGGATGTTCAGACCCCGAATGTCATGACCGTCCAGTGTAACCTATAGAGAAAGAAAATGACACAAAGTTACAATATTTCTGAAAGATGTGCACCAATAGTATTGCAGCATGTAGAACTGATGTTTCTTTACCATCCCTTCTTTGGGGTCGTAGAATCGTTGGATGAGCTGGATTGCTGTGCTCTTCCCAGCACCACTGGGACCCACAAATGCCGTTGTCTCTCCTGACTTTACCTGCAGATTTATCTGATCGAGGATCTGTGAGAAGGAGGTGAGTAGAGTGCATTTAATGCAGGAACACAGAGCCATCTGGACTAGATGGTGCTACTGTACTGGTGTACATTTTAGCTTTACCTTCGCTTCAGGTCGAGATGGGTAATGAAATGTTACATTATGTAACTCCAGATCTCCTTTCACTTTGTCTAACTTATATCCAGCCTCAGAGAGACAATCGATCTCTGGTTCCTGAAAATAAGACATAATTCCTGTCAATCCATCAGTCTGGAAAGTGTCGAAGAGATTCTGGTGTGAGATAGATGTCAGAGATGCAATAATACAGCTTTCTTAATGCAGTTTTCTTTTGATTTGCTGCTGCATTGAGCTTGCTAGGTGTTTTCATTTCACATACACTAAAATCCAGCAGAGGAGGACTGTAACAATAATTTTCCATCTGTGTAATATAATTTTTTCATAAATTATGATGTGGTAAAAAAGTCTAATCTTATTTTTCTAAATAAATATCATTATTTTATATAATTGTATTTGTTTGTGTGTGTGTGTGTGTGTGTGTGTATATATATATATATATATATATATACAGTCTCTCACAGAAGTGAGTACACCCTCACATTTTTGTAAATATTTGATTATATATTTTCATGTGACAACACTGAAGAAATGGCACTTTGCTACAATGTAAAGTAGTGAGTGTACAGCTTTTATAACAGAGTACATTTTCGGTCCCCTCAAAATAACTCGACTCACAGCCATTAATGTCTAAACCGCTGGCCACAAAAGTGAGTACACCCCTAACGCCGTCATGTCCTGTGGGCCAAGGCTCATTTAAAATTGACTGTTTCAAAGTGGAAAAGTGTTCTATGGTCAGACTAGTCCAATTTTGACATTCTTGTTGGAAATCACAGATGCCTTTTCTTCTGGGCTAAAGAGGAGGGAGACTTTCCAGCGTGTTATCAGCGTTCAGTTCAAAAGCCAGCATCTCTAAAGGTATGGGCATAAGTGCATACAGTATGGGTAGTTTGCATGTTTTGGAAGGCAATATGAATGCTGAAAGGTATATAAAGGTTTTAGAGGAACATATGCTCCTCTCCAGACGATGTCTATGGAATGCGATAAATAGGCCCAACACGTGTATGAGAAACATGATGCTTGCGCCACCATGCTTCACTGTCTTCACAGTGTACTGTGGCTTAAATTCAGTGTTTTGGGGTCATCTGACAAACTGTCTGTGGCTCCTAGACCCCAAAAGAACAATCTTGCTTCATCAGTTCACAACATTTTGTTCCATTTCTCTTTAGGCCAATCAATGTGCTCTTTGGCTCTTAATTTTTTCAACAATGGGACTTTGCTGGGGCTTCTTGCCGATAACTTGGCTTCACGTAGGCATCTTCTAATAGTTACAGTACTCACAGGTAACTTTAGACTTTCTGTGATCTCCCTGGAGCTGATCATTGGCTGAGTCTTTGCCATTTTGGCTATTCTTCGATCCATTCGAATGGTAGTTTTCCGTTTTCTTCCATATCTTTCTGGTTTTGGTTGTAATTTTAAAGCATTTGTTATCATTTTAGCTGAGCAGCCTATTATTCTCTGCATTTCTTTATGTTTTCCTCTCTCTAATCAGCTTTTAATCAAAGTACGCTATTCTTTTGAACAATGTCTGGAATGACCCATTTTACTCAGATTTACTCAGAGAAAAATGCACAGTACAACATTTGATGCCTTTGTCCTTAAATAAGGGCCACTTGTTTGACACCAATTTTTTCACGTCTTTTTTAGTGATGTCGGTACTACATGCTACTGGTTTGGGTGATGTAGGTTGTCTGTGGGGGTTCTTACACGGTCTATGGTCTCAAAGATAATGGTGGCGGCTCCTCTTCCAGCAGCAAAAGCCTCCAGACAAGGAGACGCCTGGCCCAGATTCAATGCAGCAACGAGCACTCCGAAAAATACCTGCAAACAAAACATGTGATATCCAAACAATGAATGACAATACCGTCAACCATGATGGTGAGTTCCTTTGCTTGAGAGATTATGTGTGTGCACCTGCAGTAATGTCCCTGGACTGTACTCCTGTGTGTCCACTACTAGGCTGGATCCATACCAGAAGGCTAGTGCATAACACAGGAAGATGATAAACCACATATACCCAGTGAAAAACCCCATGATCAGACCTTTTCTGATGCCCCATCGCTGGGCAAGGATCAGATTACGGTCATACCTGCAGAAGATACACATTTAAAGAGATCAAGGATTAAATGATGGTATCAGTTCAGAGAAAATAACACACAATCAGTAGTGATTACAGTGTAATGTGGGAGTCATTATTGCGTGAAGATGTTACCTCTGCACCTCTTTCTTCTCACCGCCGAATGCTGCCACCGTGCGTACCGAGGACAAAACCTCATCCGCCACAGCACCTGCTTTAGCATACGCCTGCAGCTCCATTCCTGTCAGCTTTGCGACGAACTAGACAAGCACATGCAAACAAAACAAGGGTCAATGTATTGTAATTAAAGGGATAGTTCACCCTGAAATGAATCATTTATCATCATTCCAAACCTGTATGGATTTCGTTCTTCTGTGGAACATAAAACAAGATACTTTGAAGAATGTTGGTAACCAAAAAACTGTTGATCCACATTGGACAAAAATACTATGGAAATCGATGGGGACCAGGATCTGTTTGGTTCCCAACATTCTTTAACGTATTTTATTTTTCAGAGGGTGAAAAAAAAAATCATATGTAGAATTTTTATTTTTGTATGAACTATCCCTTTAAATTATACGCCAGTCATCCTGTATTAGTTGTGAGGATCTTCAGTTACTTTTTCTGCAGACATTATGACCCTAGTTATGACTCGTTTATTCAACGTATTACTCGTTTATTCAACGGTGTTAAATCATTGATTTGTTCAGGAACCTTATGTGTGTTGTTCGGTTCCCTTAGTTTTGACTTCGTTTTAAAGCCATTTTCATTTACGTTGAAAAAATAGACACAGTAAATGGGGATACTAACTATAGCTAACAATAGCTATATAACTGAAAAGTTTTAAAAATCGTTATATAGATTTTTCGAAATTCACACAACCATTCGATAAATAGCCTAACGTTACATTGACAGCCAATCAGAATTCAATGCAATATGGACAGATGAAGTAACGACAGCACGCGCATAGAATCAACCGAGACTTAAAAGTACATCGGTCACATTTCCGTTAAAATTCACGTGCAGAAAACGGTACATTGTCTACTGTCAAAAGTGTGGCGATGTATGAAGCGCTGCTCACACTGAAATCACTTGCAAACCGAGCAGCTTTCAGTTGTCAGCGCGGCGATTCTGCATTGGTTTGAATGGAATTCGCCCGCGAAATACCTCAGAACAACGGAATGTGACAGCGCCTTTTATAGTGCGTTGTGGACGATAATATAATGATCATTTTAGTATCGTTAAGCTTTCGTTCTTGGTCTTGGTACATTTTACAATATTGTGTCTGTTACTTGTTTGTTTGTTACTTGTTGTATCTTGTTTTTTAAACTGTAAAGCAATATGTTATAACAGTTGTGCTGAAATAACAACAGCTTTTTTGATAGGCCATATGTAAAACTTGGTTATAGATCAGTGTGTATTGTATATATTTGCTGTGTATATTGATACCTAATTATTTATATATCTCTACACTCTTAAAAATAAAGGTGCTTCACGGTGCCATAAAATAACCTTTTTTGTTTAAATGGTTCCATAAAAAACCTCTAACATCTGAAGAACCTTTCTGTTTCAAATTAAGGTTCTTCAGATAATAGAAAGGTAAGAAAGAGATGGTTCTTTAAAGAACCTTTGACTGAATGATTCTTTGTGGAACCAAAAATGGTTCTTCAGTGGAATAGCTGTGAAGAACATTTTAAGCACCTTCATTTTTAAGAGTGTACCTATATCATCTGAATTGTGAGTCCTGATGAATTTTCTTTTCTCACCAGAGCCATGAGACCTGCTCCGACCCCAATGAGAGGAGACACTGCGATGATGACCACTGTTAGTTTCCAGCCCGTTGCAAAACCCATGAGGAAGCCGCACACGAATGTAGTGAAGCGCTGGATGAAGATCCCCACCTGATCAGCAATGGCATCGTTTATCTTGTTGATGTCACTAGGATCATATGGAGGCTTACATGAGACGGTAACTTGTGTTTACTTGGTGTGTTTGTGCTCTGGAAAGTGTCTAAATGTGTCGTACTCAGACATGCGCGTGTTGAGCTCTCCTACAGAGGTGCAGTCAAACCATCCAATCTCCATCCTCATAACCTTCCTAAAATACATCTTCCTGATGATCTGAATCTGACGTGCTGCTGCAGAGATCCACAAAGAGATCTGAAGAATAACCAGGGGGGGGGAAACAGAAAAGTCCCTTTAATAAGGTCTAACTTTAAATCATCTATAAAACGGTTGTGCAAAATTCTGCGTGTTTACAAAAACACAAGAGAATCAGATTAAAAGACTCACTTGGAGGTATCCGAGAATGAAAACACCCACTCCAATGCCTGCATAATAGTAGGCGAAATTAGTCATTTCATATTCAATGTCCAATAGCCTGAAGCAGAAGAGCACACCATCATTACATTGAAAATAATAAACTGGTTAAATGCATTTTAACAGTAGAAGGTAAACATTACGCATTTAAGTTTTTCTGAAAAACAAATATCTCTAATTTCTTTCAACTATATTTGTTATGGTCATTAAACTTTAAAATATGTATAAAAATGCACTAAACAAATCAGTGTTATTTTAGTAGATTTAGTGCTAATATAACTAAATAATATATAACTAATACATTTTTGTTTTCATTTTCATTTTAGTTAAAGCTTTAGTCGTTTTGGCAATTTTTTGGTAGCTTTTGTTTATATTTCTTTTATTTCGGTTTTAGTTCAAGTTATTTTAGCATATCAAGGTAAACTAAATTAAAAAGAGAAATGTTGTCTTGGCTGAAATTATTATTTTTTTTTATTTCAGTTAATGTTTATTTTATTTCAAGTATCATAATAACCCTAAAACAAATACATTTCTTACTAATTAACATGCCTTTTCTAATTTCCTCACACAGTATGAGTCTGTTATATTAAATATAAAAATGTATTTATATTTTAGTGAATCCCAGTGTTTCCCATACATTGATTTATTTGTGGTGACCCGCCACAATATCAGTGCTTACCGCCACAAATACAGTAGTCAACATTTGAAGTGGATCAAAACCTTACATCAAAGGTGTCCTAAAACCAAAACAATGCCCTCTTGTCTTATAGGACAACTTTGATCCACTTCAAATGTTGGCTTGTATTTCCAAAAGGCTTTGACTTTGTTGAATAAACATGAGCACTGCATGCGGGTGTTTTTATATGAATGTGTCTTTGAAGGGAACCGACTGTCTTCAGAAAAGCTTCAATGTCATTTTAACTTCATCTTTCATATAATGCTTGATAAAGTAGCATTACTTTGTGGGAAACACTGGAACCCCGCAAAAGGGCATCATCATATTTTGGGGTATTTGCTAATAAAAGAAACCATGAAAACCCGCTCTCACCCGCATGATTTGCTCATGTTCAGTGCCAGGTTTTCGTCCTCAGTCAGGTTTCTCCATTGTATAGTATTGTTGACACACACTTTGTCTGGGTCACTAAGCTCGTTGAGCTCGATGTCGTACTCTATGAAGGTGTCCGTCAGCATCCCGAACACAAGCAGCATCAGTGGCTGCGCCGAACCATGAATCATTGCACATATGCTCCCAAAAATCATCATGCAGATCTCCCGGCAGGTGGCAAAACGAAACTGCAGGGGAAATCAACAATAAAACATATCTAGCAGTGTAAAAAATGTTTTTAGCGATAATATTTAAATGGACAAAAAAATGGGCCTACCGCAATATCATAAACAGAATTGTATCTAGATGATAATAACCACAAACCCTTGATTATAGACCACTATTGGCCTCAAGTGCACATAATAAATCAGTCACAGTCTTCAAAAACTACAAGTTTGCTGCTGTATCCAACAGGTGTTCATCTAGTAAAATATATTTAACATATAATATAAAACAGTACCGCACGAAAACAGAAGCTATATATATATAAGCTAATATATAGGTATTACCAGCTGAAAGAAGCCGACGCGGATGGCTGGTTTTTCTTTCTTGTCATTTTTGGACCTGTGAATGAAATGAAAAAGCGATGCTTAAATGAAATGTGAGAAAACAACCTTCCATCTTTAAGAAAAATGAGAAAAGATACTTACTTTTTATCCTTTCCAGAAGCCATTGTCCTGTATTAATACAATTTTAGTAAAAGACACATTAAAAAGTACGATTTCTCAGTGCTTTATTTTGATTAGGAACATAGGTTTCATTAAAAACAAATAAAAACTATGTAAGAACTTACATGTAATCACCATTTGTCTCTGTAACAGAATCAATGGGCTCATTAGCATCTGAATGGAGCATGTTACAGATTTGCGAATAGTTTTAAAAGATGAACTACTAAACCATTTACCTTCGTCTGAAAATTCATAACTATCATTTTCCTGTCCAAACTTCTTGACGCTGCGCAGCTTAGCAGTTCCCGGCATCGTTCTGCCTGTTGTTGTCTTAATAGCATTAAGAAAGCAGATGCTTCAGGATAATTGAATCACACAAGAACATAATGTATCATTTCAAACTAAACCAAACACTAAAAATGTACCTTGCTGATCCAAAGTGACTCTTCTTTTCTGTTATTGATTTGTTTTATATTGAAAGTTATTCCCAGGATATTACTCAAATCCAGTCATGTTCTCAGTAAAAGTCCGGGTACGTTGCTTTCCAGCTCCAGGAATGTGTGGGAATGAATCTGTCAGTATGTGTATGTAGTTAAATGTCTAACTCGGTTTGGTTCAGGTGGGGTAACTGTCCGGCAGGTTTGTTCTATCAGAGAGGGTGAATAACCTCTGTATACAAACACTGACATGAGATAAAAAAAAAAATCAATACAGCTATTCAGCTGTACTATATTACGATACTATTTAGACATTTATGCTGGAAATCACATTAAACATAGAAATCAAATAGTTCAGATAGTGTCATCTGGATTTTTGAGGAACATCCAACATATGGCCCTTCGTCATGCAGTCATTTTATGCAAAATAAGACATGATTGAATGACTGCACACTTACCGGTCTGATATTTAGCTGTCTAAAAACCCAGATGCATTTTAGAGAACTGTTTCTCAGATGGACTATATCGAGGTAAAAGCTTGTGAGGTCATTTACCTCAGCATGTTTCCGCACAGGACACGGGTGACCCTTCAATGCACTGCGAGTCAATATGTTTGGAAGGAACATGAACTGAACCATCAAATATACAGGATATAAAGCCCTCTGAAGTACATAACCAATAACCGATATTCATTTTAAATAACAATGAAGTGACATATTTAGTTTTTTTTTTGCTTTGTGGCAGAACATGCATGTGCAGACACGTGTGAGATCCGCTACTCAGAAACCAAATACAGAGACAGAAGTGAATCATTAACTCAGATTCTCCTGAAGCTCTGCCTCATTCAACACTCTGTCAACACTCCATATGTGATTGACCGCACAAACAAAGCAACTGTTGCACTCTTTAAATAACCAGATAAATAAAACAACTAATTATTGGAATTATGGACATTTCTGATTTATTTGTCTGAATTATCCAAAAGTCAGTGCAAATCAAAATTCAAATACAAAAGGAGCAAATTTGCTGTTGTTTTCGGAAGGCAATGAGTTTGTTTCATCCAACCCAGTCTCATATAAAAACGTACCCTGACTACGTTGGTCCAAAGTGCAAAACGTAGAGGGGTTACAATAATGGCTCTTGAATTGTATGACTGTTACATTTTTTTTGCCTATTCTTTTGCGTCCAAGTCACGTGACTTGCATGCAAGGTTGATGTACTTGCTCTGAACTAAAAATGACTATAGCCTGTAATGCTAAAGAGGACATATTTAGGGGAACAGTTCACCCCAAAATAAAATTAGCTGAAACTCACCTTCAGGCCATTCAAGATGTAGATGAGTTTGTTTGTTTCTTCATCATAACAGATTTGGAGAAAAATGTAGCATTATATCACTTGCTCACTAATACTGGATCATCTGCAGTGAATGGGTGCCGTCTAAAAGAAATATCACAATAATCCACAAGTAATCCACACCACTTCGGTCCATCAATGAACATCTTACGATTGTCTAGTCTAAATACTGTGTGCAATATGAAGTATGTCTTACAAAATAATGCTCATGAAAAACATTTTATATGTAAAATGTCAAAACTTTATTCTCATAGATGTTTCTTGATTTATAACTCGTGTCTGTGTGTTCCCGGCTCTATGTTTTTTGTCAGCCCTGTTGTTGGTCCTGTTTTACATGGATAGATGGTACCAGGAAGCTTGAGAGAGTTTGAGTCAGCGGTAATGAGTTGATGTTTTCATCACAGGCAGTGACTGGCTTCAAAACGCTCCTCGCAAGCCATCTGGACGTGTGCGGAGCGGCAGCGTGCTTGAGAGGAGGAGCTGGGAATCATGTTTATCAAGTGTGTCCACCATCCATCTGGATGACATGAAGGTGAGAGCAGTGATAAAGCACGCTGAAGTTAAACATTTGGGATTATTTCATGTTTTAAAAGGTGTCTTATGCTCATCAAGGGTGAATTTATTTGATCAAAAATACAGTAAAACCAGTAATACTGTGATATATTATTACAGTTTTCTGCTTTTATATATTTTCAAATATAATTTATTCCGGTGATACAAAGCTGAATTTTCAGCATCATTACTCCAGTCTTCAGAGTTGAGTCGTGATCCTTCATAAATCAATCCAATATGCTGAGTTACTACATTTCTAATGTTGAAAAAATGTTGTGCTGCTTAATATTTTTATTGAAAATGTGGTTTAAAAAATCTGGTTTCTTTGATTAATAGAAAGTTCAGCATTTATTAGAATATAATTTACTTTCTGTCACTTTTGATTGATCGTTTTCAATTTAATGTTTATTAAATATCCCCCCCCAAAAAAAAAAATTTAAAATAATAAAATTACCAATCCCAGACATTTGAATAGTTGTGTATATTGTGACCAATATAGAATAAAACATAATAAACAACTCATCTGTGATTAAGACACAAAGGGCCTTCATTTTTCCAAAACATAAGTGATAAGCAAAACTTTTTTAAAAGGTCTTTGAATTAATAACTTTCTTACTTCCTGCAAAAGGCATTTTGTGGAAAATATGTCGTAATGGTAAACTATTTAGATTTCATGACAAAATAATGTTTTTTCCTTATTTGACCCCCTCATGTTTTAGGAAGAAGTATGTATCCTGGTGTGGTTTTCTTTTGCATGTATTCTTCAAGATCAATGTAAGTGTGTACGTAATATTTCTGCATATGAAGCATTTCCTAATTTGGGCATTGTGCTTCCAATGTGTTTGAAAGAGAATTTCTCTAAGGTGCCAGATGGTGAACTTCATTGAACATGCCGTCTCAGATGTGCAGTCTGTACCTGTTACTCAGGGTGAGATGCACAGTTCCTGTCTTATTTTCCCACCTGCACCTCTGACTGTCGGCTGCTCAATGGTGCTGTTTTTGCTGTATATTCACTATTGTGACCATCGAAACGACTTACTGTACAGTATTAAAAGTAAAAAAAAACACTTTAGATTTTTCCAGATTATGGTCAATTTCAGAGACCAAAGATGAAGCACTGATGAATTTGTATTGTTTTAATCTACTGATTGGAGGACTTTGTTTTGATTGATGTTGAAGGTTGAAATGTTTTAGTGCAATATTAAGTTTTGTTCCACCTTTCAGAGAGGTGTTATTCAAAGGTGAGTTAGCTGATATCCAACAATATGGCATACTGCTGATTTTCATTTGTTATGGGGAGCTTGACAGCAGCCACTGCCACATTTCGGTGTTGCGCAATAGCGCCACCACGTGGCCGGTTGTTAATAAAGCTCATAGTGCATTAGTCACATTTTTACCGATTTGACCTCTGCTGGGGCACTTTGCGGATCCAAATTTAGACAGCACCAAAACATTTGACTTTAACAGAAGATCTGCAGACTATTTCAAAGGCCTTGCTAGTTGTGTATTTACACATATGAAAAGTTTGCCGAAATTATAGATGCGACTTGTTGAAATGGTGGTTTTCCAAACGGATTCATTCTGAATAGAGATTTCACAAGAGGCGGCTTGTTTAAAAAGAATCCAGATAGAACTTTCAGTTAGTTGTTTTTTATATACCTGGTTTGTTAGTCAATTATATATAGTTGTGCAAAAAATGTGGTGAGGGAGGGATTCATCCAAACCGGTTCATAACAGACTTTTTTTTCCTTTCTTATTTTATGTTTGTTTATCCCAGCATGCAATAGTCAAATTGTCCCACCTTTATTAGAATGGTGTCTTGCATGTATAAAAATGACTTTACTACAGCAAAACAGTTACAGGTTTCCTATTAGACATGTAAATCAATACTTAAACCTTTTTAAATTATTGTCAGGAATCCAGCCTGGAAATGTATAAAAAAAAATAAAAAATAGTGTTTTAGTTTGTTTTTAAAACAAACTTTGCTTCTAGTTCAGTAGCTGCTCCTGAAATAATTTTTAAATTAAAGCCAAAACGTCAAAATAAAGCATTTAATATATACATTCATTACACCAGGCTTTTGTGGATAAGTGGTGGTCATACTCAAAAAGAAACACAATATTGCATTTTAGATGTCATTGGAGGTGATCAACTTAAAGCCTTTTTTTTGGCACATGTAGAAGATTGTAAATATGTTTTAGCCACATTTTGATCCTTAATTTAATGTGATATAGTAGGCTTTATAGTGTTACCCAATTAGAAAATAGGGATGGGCATTTTAAGCAAAAGTAATATTCGATAATCGCTGGGTATTATTCGATTACTATTCGAAAATCGCACCCCTCCCGCTCATGCATACGCCCACCCACACGCACGCACGCACACACACACAGAGAGAGAGGGGGAGAGAGACCATCCAGGCTTTCAATCTGTATGATAAACTGTTTAATTAGAGAATAGTCTCTCAACCCAAGAAAATTAATGGTTGTAAAGTATGAGTGCTGAAACATTAACATAACCGAAGGAGGCATTTATTAACTAAATAGGTCCGTTGATTATCAACTGCTCATAAGGCTAGGACATTTCTATTTTAAAAATGAGCATGAACATTCATATTAAAAAGAAAATCTTAAATTGGATTAATGCATCAATATTAGGCGTAAAACATTGCGCGCTAAACAGAATATAATACTTAAAACGCTAAAACATAATTTGTGAACCGCCTGAATGACAGCACTTATGTGAACATTCATTTTAACGTCTGTCTTCATAACAATAACCTATTTCATATATACAAATATATTAAATGAACATGTTCACATGCTCGGGAAGAAGACGGGAGTGTTGTTCACAATTAGTTTGGTGAACTTTGAATTGAAACAAGGGAAGGAATATAGAGCCCTGCAGCTTCTCAGAATTCTCCGTCTGAGTCTGAGCCCGTGTCTCTCTCTCTCTCTGAGCCATTTAAATAGTTCAGTTTTGGTTTTTAATAGCAAATTGGTCATTAGTTTCCTTTATTAATTTAGAAATATGATTGGAACATCTTATTTTTGTTAAATTCAAGTTTTTGTTTTTTTAAATACCAAGCGGCCAGCGCAAGTTTGATTTTATCCTTCTCAAATAAATAAATAACGTCATAATATTTTAAGAATAAAGTCAAAATTACGATCATAAAATCATGTTACATTGCCTGAAGTTAAAGTTAAAATTACACCTGTATACTCTGCCAAAAAAATAATAATAATAAGTGTGGCATCCAACCTGTCATTCTTCACATTTAACATGAAAAACACAAATATTTTGCATATAAATATAATATATCAACCAGTGGAATATTACGTTATTTAAGCAAAAAACTAATAATTTGAATGCAGGGAGCTCGTCACGGCTTCATTAATGGGAAACAGCACGTGAAGGCGGCAGAGAAGCACTCTGGGGAGTGCATTGTTTTGTTAACTTTGGTTTATTATTTTGAGTTGTTTGGGACGCTGTAATAAACGGCCCTCTTACAATATATTGTTTAACATGTCTATTGTTCACGCAATCAGCCTGCACGTATCAGAAGTTCCATTCTCCAGCGTGGTTAGCGCTCACACAGTGTGTGTGTGTGTATGTGTGCCGCGCCCGAGTGCTGACAGTGCAGTTTGTGCGCAAGCATGGAACAGAAGATGCTCTAAAATAAAACAAACAAATATCCTGTTGATCGGTGCATCTGTACTTCAGTATATAAATTCAATATAGATGAATTATTGCTAAAGTTACTTGCCAAGAGAGGTAGTTTGACATACTTCATGTATTTGCCCGTTCAGGCAGCTCGCGCATGTCAGACGCGGCTGTATGTGCTCACGCTGTTCACACAGAACACAACGCGCATGTACTGAAAGGAGTTGTCTTTCGCGCCCAAATGCTTTTTAATCGCTAACATTTTTAAACAAACAAGGCTTAAAAACACATGCAAATGATACAATTTAGTGACCACCTGCAGTGGCCCAATCTGGTAAGTGACAAATCCGAGCATCCTTCACGCCATTGGACAGTCTTTGTCAAGCCCTGGTACACCTTTAGAAAATAAATCGCACAACCTAATCAATATTCTATAATTAAATAGAATATTCGAAAATCGTGACCCATCCCTATTAGAAAATACAAGAGACCAAGAGAAATGGTTCACGGTAGGACAGTTTTATTTCCATCTTCACAAATTGGAAACATTAAATAGAACTACAGAATAACCAGCGATAAAGATACAATTTGTTTTTTGAATGTGACGTTACAAACCAAGTGCTCCTCCCTTTCATTTAACCCACCCAGACACTCATTTAGGAATGCTCCTCAGCCAGCTTCTCTGCCTTCTGGACGACCTCCTCAATGGGGCCCACCATGTAGAAGGCCTGCTCGGGCAAAGCGTCATACTCACCTAGGGAAACAAACATTATGAGCAACACTGAATAAAAACCAAACACTAGATTACCAAAAAAGTGTATGTAATCAAAACGGTCAAGATAAAATAGAAAGACTTCAGGACTGACCAGCCAGAATGTCCTTAAAGCCTTTAATGGTTTCTTTCAGGGGCACCAGCTTGCCCAAGTGTCCAGTGAAGACCTCAGCAACTTGGAAGGGCTGGGACAGGAACCTCTGGATCTTACGTGCACGAGACACAATCAGCTTGTCCTCCTCCGACAACTCATCCATACCCAGAATAGCAATGATATCCTGCAGGGACTTGTAGTCCTATGATAGAGAAAAGAGGGAACAAGGTCACGGATTACATTACAAAAAAAAATAAAAATAATAATAATAATTTTTAAGTGCTCTAATGAAGCCCATATTTGTTGGCGCTCACCTGGAGAATCTTTTGGACGCCACGGGCTATGTCATAATGCTCAGATCCCACAATGTTGGGGTCCATGATACGGGAAGTGGAGTCCAGTGGGTCCACAGCAGGGTAGATGCCCAGCTCAGCAATGGCACGAGACAACACGGTGGTGGCATCCAAGTGAGCGAAAGTGGTAGCAGGGGCAGGATCAGTCAAGTCATCAGCAGGAACATAGATGGCCTATGAGAGGCAATGACACTGTAGAACATGAAGAGATCCAGGAAGTGCAAGAGTATGTGCCGTGCAAAGTGAAGGAAGCATACCTGCACAGATGTAATTGAACCCTTCTTGGTTGTGGTGATTCTTTCCTGCATGGTACCCATGTCAGTGGCCAGAGTTGGCTGATAACCCACAGCAGAGGGGATACGGCCAAGCAGGGCAGACACCTAGGAGAACAAAAGCCTGTCAATAAAACTCAATTTAGGACAAAAACAGTCCAAATGATCCTGACACTGACCTCTGATCCAGCCTGGGTGAAGCGGAAAATGTTGTCGATGAAGAGCAGCACATCCTGCCCCTCCTGGTCACGGAAATATTCTGCAACGGTCAGTCCAGTCAGAGCCACACGGGCACGGGCACCTGGAGGTTCGTTCATCTGTCCGTACACCAGTGCCACCTAATGGGAACCAAAAGGACCTTGTAACTTGCTGGTAGTAGATTTTATCTGGTGTATCAGAGGAATTTTAGATGTACCTTTGAGGTGGTGTCCTTCAGGTTGATGACACCAGACTCTATCATCTCATGGTAGAGATCGTTTCCCTCACGAGTTCTCTCTCCCACACCAGCGAACACAGAGTAACCACCATGAGCCTTGGCCACATTGTTGATCAGCTCCATAATCAATACAGTCTTTCCCACACCAGCACCACCAAAAAGGCCTGAGGAAATGAGATGATGCCTTTAGTTAGTTAAAGCATAGCAGGGTTAAAAACAAGCAAATTATAAGAGTCCTTATGCCAGCATTTCATTTATAGGAATATTTCACCCAAAAGTTGAAAATTGTCATCAGTTACAAGTCTGTACAAAATGTATTCCTGAAGAAAAAATATGTTTTGAAAAACACTGGTAACCAAACAGTTTCTCGTCTCCATTGACTTTCCCCCAAAACTATGGAAGTCAATGGGAACCAGCAAATGTTTGGTTAGACATTCTTCAAATAGCTTTTTATGTACAACAGAAGATAGAAACTCATACATGTTTATAGCAACTTGAGGGCGAGTAAATGTCCATTTCATTTTTGGGTGAAATATCCCTTTTAAGGCACAGAAATTTCCAATTGTTCATTTATAAGATCAAATACAATAGAATGACTATCACTATGGAATCACTAATTTAAGACAACTTTGCATTTAATATGCTTTAAACTAATTTATTCCTGTGATGTCAAAACTGAAGTTCACTCTAGTCTTCAGTGTCACATGATCCTACAGAAATCAAATATGCTGATTCAGTGCTCAAACTTTTATCAAATTAAGAAAACTAGACACATTTTCTCAGAATTCTATGGACAGAAATGAAATTGAATTAAAAACAATCACTATGAATGTCTTTACGGTCACTTTTGATCAACGTAATGAACCCTTTCTGGATTAAAGTACTAATTAAGCTTAATATTTAACAGTAGCATATACACATACCGATCTTGCCACCCTTGGCATAGGGTGCCAGCAGGTCTACAACCTTGATTCCGGTGACCAGAATCTCCTGCTCGACACTCATGTCTGTGAATTCTGGAGCCTCAGCGTGGATGGGGGCAGTCCTTGACAACAGATCACAAACAACAATCAATCTACTTTACAAGAGGATTAACGCTCCTTAAAAGGAGCTTGCAAACACTTCAGCGTTCATAATACTCACTGTTTTGTGGTAATTGGCCCTCTCTCGTCAATGGGCTCACCGATGACATTCATGATCCTGCCAAGCGTCTCCGGTCCCACAGGGATTCTGATGGGGGCACCAGTGTCAAGAACCTTCTGACCGCGCACCAGTCCCTCAGTACCGTCCATAGCGATGGTGCGGACAGTGTTCTCACCTAGAGAGCAAAAACAGTTACGTTACTTTGCAAATCGGTAATGACTTTGCCATTCAGGTTTACATGATTAGGTAAAGCTTCGGTCTCTTACCCAGATGCTGAGCCACCTCCAGGACTAGTCTGGTGTCACGGCCGGCCACTTCCAGGGCATTGAGAATAGGGGGCAGATCCTCGTCGAACTGGACGTCCACAACGGCACCGATGACCGCGACGATACGCCCGCTAGCGACGGCAGCAGCTGCGGCAGGAGCAGCATAATCCCTGCCTGAGAGAGAGAAACAGCTCAATATCGCATGAAAATGACCATCTGTAATAGAAACAGGTTCAAATATGCATACGAAAGCTTAGATTTTGATCAGTCACTATAGTTTGTTTGCTCGTTGTCCTGAGAAGGCTTAATGAATGAACGCACGCAAGTCGATGTTATGAATAAAAAAAATTAAAAAGGTAAATATGTTGGGATTTACCTGCAATCTGCATTTATAGCTTGTAAAGGTTTATAAACGTGTTTCCATTAATTCGCGGTCTTATTCTACATGCTTATTTGTACCATGACCTCGCGAGCTGCGAACAGGCTAGCATGACATATAAAGGTCATTCCGGTTTTCACACCAAACAGACTTCGTTGTTGTCATCAAAAGAAGTATTCCGCAATATCAGTTTATTTCCAACAGGCAACAACACAAATGTAGCACATCTGACGAACGCAATCATTGAAAACGTTGACTGTAAAACTTTGCGGCCTTGGCTTGCTGTCCGCACGCTGCCATTTAGCGGTGACGGTGCTGTCAGAAGAGCTGCTTTAAAACCAAGCGTTTCGAAAACCAACGAATTCTACTCACGAGAAAACAGTGCCGCTGGAGCTCCTGTGAGAGCCTTCAGGGGGGTCACCCCGGGCTTGAGAGCTTGCAAAGCCCCGGTGCAGCAGCGTCCCACAGCTCCCAACATAGTTAAAATGGCTGAAGGTGGAATGGGGCAGAGGCTCGGCAGCTTTTATATAGTGCTGCTTGAGTCCGACAATGCGCATGCGCAGCAGATATGGCGATACAGGAACTGAGCGTCTGCGCATGCGTCAGTGTTGAAGGACAGACTGGGCATCGTTACAATGAACTGAAATAGCTTTATATTGCATGTGCAGGAGGAACAATGATGTGGAAGATTTTGGCCCAAATGTAATACCATAGTATAGATGTATAAGATTGCGTTTACGTAAAAATAATGGATCAATACCAAACCGCTTTAATATTATTACTATACAGAATGTATTATAGATGTAATATCCACAGGTAGCAAGTATTTACGCGTGGTCCTCGTCTGTTTTAGAGAATAACAAATATGAAATGATTTTAGCAGATCATATATAATCGTGAAACATTAAGTCGAATCTCACACTTTATTGCATGTATAGTTTTGCTAATGTCAGTAGTGCCGATTATTATCGTATGTCTACCAGTCTGTGACCTCTAGGTGTCGCTGTTGTGTAAACGCTGTTCAGTCATCAAGACTGAACATTTATTGGTATAGACATGTATGGGTGAATATTGAGTTGCTGTCTCTGTCAGGAAACATCTTTCGTCTTATACTATGCATACTAGCAGTAAAATGTTGTGGTTAAAGGCCAATAGGCCTTAATTATTTGTTCTGACAAAGAAATTAAAACACAGTTCTGTGATTGTAATGTTTTGATCGATGTAATGGATACAAATCAGAATCAGAATGAGCTTTATTGGCCAGGTATGTTTACAATTGCAAGAAAGTTGTTAGTGATAGTGACAGAAGCTCCACAGTGCAACAGAGTGACAGAGACAGGACACAGACAGACAACAAAAGAACAATATATATATATATATATATACATACAATTATACAAATGGGCAATGTATAAAATGGCAAAAACATAATATACAATACAGGCAATTATGTGTGAGGTCTGACATGTGCAAATTTGAAATAAAAAAATAAGTATATCTGGTGAATAAATAATTGTATAATAGCGTTGTGTGTTCCACGTTTAATGTCGTGTTCATGAGATGGATTGCTTGGGGAAAGAAACTGTAAAGAATGCTGTTCTTTGATTCTGTTTGGATATATTATATAATGGGTATATTCATATGCACTTACAGGTGCATCTCAATAAATTAGAATGTTGAGGAAAAGTTTATTTCAGTAATTCAACTCAAATTGTGAAACTCGTGTATTAAATAAACTAAATGCACACAGACTGAAGTAGTTTCAGTCTGTGAAACACAAACTCACCAGACCTGAACATAGATAATCTATGGGGTATTTTTTAAGAGGAATAATGAGGAACAAGAGACCAAAAAATGCAGATGAGCTGAAGGCCACTGTCAAAGAAACCTGGACTTCTACACCACCTCAGCAGTGCCACAAACTGATCACCTCCATGCCACGCCGGATTGAGGCAGTAATTAAAGCAAACGGAGCCTCTACCATGTATTGAGCACATATACAGTAAATGAACAAACTTTCCAGAAGGCCAACAAATCACTAAAAATATTTTTTGAAGTATTTTTTTCTTATGAAGTATTCTAATTTGTTGAGATAGTGAATTGGTGGGTTTTTGTTAAATGTGAGCCAAAATCATCACAATTAAAAGAACCAAAGACTTAAACTACTTCAGTCTGTGTGCATTGAATTTATTTAATACACGAGTTTCATAATTTGAGTTGAATTACTGAAATAAATGAACTTTTCCACGACATTCAAATTTATTGAGATGCACTTGTATATGCCTACATGGTAACATTCACTTTATTTATTTATTTGTTTAATCCAAATACAAAATACAGAGAGATATACAGCAGTATATGCAGATCAGCAAAAACATACAGAGATATGAATTTTTGCTCATATCGCCCAGCCCTACAACATGTTGGCCACCATATAAGTCCACTATGTGGAGAAAAATCCTGGATTGTTTTCCTCAGTAAACATAATTTATTTATGCCCTTCTAAGAGGCATTAAACAGTATTGTAAAGACATAAATGCCACTTTGAGTGTAGTGTGAATTTGGTATTAGACTCTAGATCATGTATGAGACCACAGATAACCACAGCCTGCTGATATAGAGTCTAACAGCACGATTACGAGTGTGATATAGCTTTTACATAACTTACATTTCATTCAGTATGTCATTGATACACTCACATTACCACCCACTAGCATAACAATATAACATGCAGAAACATGCAGACCTGTCTACAATGATAGAAACACAACACTTGTAACACGCGGCTAATCAAATTGATATATAACAGTAAGAAGTCAATTTCAAAACCTACATTTCACTTTTGATTATACCCTGTATAATTTATCATGTGACAATAAAGAAACCTTGAAGTCATATGAAAAACTGCTACCATAGCTTAGAAAAGTGTTTTACGGTTTATTTGGTTAAACAATTGCATATAACCTAATATGATAAGGAAATAATTAATAACACAATTTCAACCAGTCATTTAATTTAATAGTATTTGCAACTTTAAATGTAATTGAAATAAAGCATTTTCCATATATTCATATGCTGTACATTATTTACAAAGCAATAATAATAATAATGATGATGATGATAATAATAATACCAGGATGGTTAAAGCATTTAAAAAAAAATTGGCCAAATAACCCAACAAATTAGTTATTTTATAACCCAATGCATTGGGTTAAAATAACCCAACATTAGGTAGGTGCTATAGTAACCCACCATTGGGTTATCTGTTGGGTCATTTTTAACTCAACTATTTTTAGTGAGTAAAGGAGAAAAAAATAACCTAAAGTATCGATCTTATCAGGCTAATACCGATCCGATACCGATACCAATGTTGATATCGATACTATCGATATTTGGATCGATATCCCTCCCCCCCCCTCCCCCCCTACTGTTGCACAGTTTACACACCGAAGTGTTGAACAAAACCGCTTTTTGAACTATGCTTATTGCATTAGGAAATGCGTTTGTGACCTTAGGGTGCAGGATTTCGTCGACATGCTGCTTGCTGTCAAAACGAAACTGAAAATGTCTATGCAGTCATATGTAGTTAATATGAAAATGTTTAAATAATAAATAAATAGTTAATTGGTCATAGGTGTGTATGAAAAGCCAATCAACCCATTTATTCATGACTAAAAATAAAAACAAACAGTATTTATACAATGAGTAAAATATGTGAATATTAAATATTCGTTTTGAAAATAATATTTTACTACATTAAAATGGTATGTTTATTGAACAGATCATACCACACTCTTCTTGCATGCATAACCTATAGTGCTTCAAAATGCTGACCTCATTAAGACTGTTTAATGATGCAGAACAAGCAATTATTGGCCAGTAAACTATACTGTCATTTCGTAATGTCATCCAGCCATTAATTGTGTGCACAAATAGTCCACACACATCCGAAAGATGGGAGAAAATGTATTCTAAGTAGGTCAATAAAAGTTTCAGTAAGCCACTTGATGAAGGGATCAAAGACATATAGATGTGTGTTACCTTGGCTGTACCCTGATGTGCATGTGTAACAGATATTGATGCGTCTCAGAAGCAGCAGTAATTGTGTTGTGTGCACAGATGGTGCAGCAGCACAACTGGACAAACAGGCCGTAGCTGTTATGGCACTGCCTGTTCATATTTGTGCTGGACGATAAGATATTTCTGTGTTCAGGGTGATATAAATCCATTAGGGACAGGTAGGGTTTGATTAATCTCTCTCATATCAGAGGCTTATTTTACAGTAGTCTTGTTATTTGTGTAGATCTTTGACTGGTGTGATGTTTTTGTCTGTCAGGGTTATCGGGAGGAACAGCTGTCTTAGTCCTTCCTCACTTAACTTTACAAATATTTGAGCTCATTTTTCAATGCGCTTATCATTTTTTTCATCAGTTTATTCAATAAGATAGACAAATCTAATTTTGCCATTGTACCAGAATGACTCATTAACAGTAATTACTGGGTAAACAAACAGACAGGAAGAACAGCATAGTGTTGAAGGTGACACTGAAAGACACAAACTCACTAAGATGATTTGAAATGGGTTACAAATCATTAACATTTTGGAGAGACATAGCCTAAGTCAGTTTGAAATTTCCATTATATTTATTAATTACGATATAAAAAATGAAACAACAGAAGGCCGTATATTCTTGTTTTACATTATTTGTGGATTTAAGTATAAGCATGCACTATATATTTGCACCATAGCTGTTATGAGTTGACAGATTTTATTTTCAATAATGAATCTTTAATTGTTTGTTTATTTTCTCTATTTGTACAGTTATATTACATTTACCATCAGTTAATGCTATTCATTTGCTATTAGTGTGTCTTATTTGTAATTTATGCAGACTAGATAATATAGAATTTTAATATAACGCGGCCACAGCATGAAAATAATTAGCAGCTTATTATAGTATTTTCAAGAAATGTAAAATCTGTGCATCTCTAGCTTCAAGTGTTTACATCATTATATATTTCATAAAATAATGATGTGAAAGGTACAACTAAACAATTTTATCTTCAAAAACAATACAATCAGACACATTCCACAATCACACAGATAACAATATTCTTTAACAGAGACTCAACATTGTACTGTATACATGTGATATGCATGCAAAAAAAGGAAAATGGAAAATATATGCATGCACGCATAATAAAAAAACAATTGAGGATTCTTGTAAATAAGTAAAATCAAGCATTTCCACTGCAATCTTGCAGTGTATAAGGTTGATCTTTTTCTGCATGAACTAAATTACCAGACAAAATTCTTCACGATTTCTAATGGACAAACTTAAAGTCACAGTCAATTTGCCGGATCTGATTTGGGCAGAAAGGATGGTAGAGCTGGCTCAAACACTTACAAATTGATCCTCCAATAATCCTTTATCAGACGGTTTTCTTTTTCATACTATTCTGAGCCTGAGATGATGAAATTATGATATGCTTTTCTTATTTCACCACCAAAGTCTTCTTCCAAAGGTCGGACTGACCCTGTGAGCTGAATTCATAACTCATCCCAAAGTGGTCTATCACATGTCTGCTCATGCACACTAAGAAACGTCTCATTTTAAAACCGTGATGTGACCGTGGACGTTTGCAAATTCACAGAGTTTGATGTCCAAACTATGAGTATGAATCATCTACTATGGGGTTTTGTAAACTCAAATTATTTCCATTAGAGGACATCTAGGTTTCTGAAGAGTGGGGCGGAGCTCCGGGAAGGTGGGTAGGTTTGCAGCGGTGGGCGGAGCTTGGAGAGTTTGTTGGACTGAGCTGAATGGCTGTGGTTTCCTGTAGGGTGGGCTCACTGGTCTCCATCTCCAACACAGCTCCACCCATCCTCGGCCAACGGTCCCGTCCGGTGGACGTGTGAGAGCTTTGTCCGATGGGTCGCCGACTGCAGATGCAACACGCCCCAAACAATGAAAAGGCCACTAACAGGAGGATGGGCCCGATGATGATGGGAGGGTTGTTTAAGGGGAGGAGTTTGGTAAAAGCAAGAGCGCCCACCAGGGTGATGTTAATGCCCGCCAGCATGATGCAGAGCCCACAAGCGCAGCAAAGAGCCGGCGAGGGCAACCCCTGAGAGCGGAGCGCCCTCCTCTCATCTGACTGCACATCTTCATTAGAGAAAACCATCCTCTCTAAATGCCGCTGACCTTCTGGCCACTGCATAAAAAGGGGAAATGAGAGAGAGAGAAAACAGAGGAGGCGGAG